>JAADYC010000309.1:0-24998 GCA_023338135.1 Phytopythium kandeliae | reverse complement strand
CTCTGTGCAGCGGTGTTGATCACACTCGAGCAGCTTGTGTTAATCATGTCATGTCGCCGCCGCTATTGGTCGCGCGGAGTAGTTTTCTCGCTGTCCATTAGCGAGCAGATCACCATGCTCTTGCTTGTCCAGTCGATACAATCCAGTCGATACAAATATGGCGTCTCAACCCTAACACACTGCACTTTTGCTGTGTAGGCGCTATAGATCGTGTGCCTCCCCCACCATTCCTTCACCGCCGAGGCGCTGTACTTTCATGCACATATCAACCCCGCACTACTTGTGCCAGCGCAACTCGTGCAATCACACTCACACTCACAATTCGTGTAAGCACAACGCATGCAAGCACTATTCGTGGTTATGCGGCTCATAGTGCGTCGTCTAACTTCCAATTGGATCGCCGTTCCGTCAGTGCGTGCGCGTACTGGCAGACGTTGAGTCATTTTGTTCAGTTGCTACAGGAACTTGATGTCACTACACTCGCAATGGTCGTGTCAACCCCAAAAGACAAGACGTGTGAGGCACTGACAGCTCCCGCTCCTCTCCCGCCTTGGCTGCTCATCGCTCATCACTCTTCGCCCTTCCCCGCCATCGACAGCGCGCCTGACTCGCTGGCGAGCACGGTTGGCGGCGGGTTTCCATTTGGCTGCTGCAGCGCCGCTGCTCTGGTCGTGGAGGTGGCTCGAGCGCGGTGACTGGCTTTCAAGGAATAGCAGCTCGTACACTATATCTATCTAGCAAGGTGTCAATCAACTGCATCCAGGTTGAGAACGCGATTCGTGCTCACTGCATGTCATAATGCCACGCTACCAATTCAGGCAACGCATGCAAGGCCACAGTTTCGGCTCGTCATCTGCAGTCGGAACAGTCGCTTGAGAATCAAAGCGTATCATATTATACTCGCATATCGGGTATAGACCCTCTAAACGTACCGAAAGAGCACTATTGCGCCATGAATTACCCGAGAGCACGTGGTACCAGAGGTGCGACGCGTCGACGCGAAGCGAACGCAACACTTGGCACAGAGTGCCCGTCACCGCCGCGAGTCTCGGCGAGTCTCATGTCCGCTCGCCGCTCGCTGCTCGCTCTCTATGCGCGCCTCGCTCGTCCGTCCGCCCCATGTCTTTGGCCCACGCTGCATTCACCACCTGGGCGAACAGTCCACCCTCCGCCCGCGAGAATGATCGCGTCCGCCCACCGCTCACCTGACGGCAGCCACGCATCTGGCAGCGCTGCGTCGGCGCGCGTCCCTCGTCGCTGCGCGTCGCTCCGCGCTCGAATCTCCGTCCCGCTCGCCGACGCCGACATGGACGCGAGGCGAAGCGCGGCGACCGGTCGGCTGTCCGTCCACCCGCCCGCCCGCGCAGAGACGCCGCCGCGAGTCGGAGCGAGCAATCAGGCGGCCAGCTACATCGGCTGACAGTGTTGATGCGGCTGCTGATGCTGATGCAGATGGTCGAGGCGAGGCGAGGCGAGGCGGCTGGCGTGGGGGCCAGAAGGCAGGCGCCGAGCGGACTGACGCGCCGCTCCGCCCGCTCCCAGCTGGGCGGTACGCACCCGCGTCCGGCTGCCTCGGTCCTTGAGGCCGCGCGGATGGGAAGGCACGCTCGCGGCGCGGCCAGCGCCGCGTTGCACTCGCCCGCATCAGCGCGCGCGCCGAGGTCGAGGCCGAGACCGCCCGCCTGCCTGGGACGCGGCCACCCACGACGCAGGCGGGCGGGCGGGCAGGCGGGCGGGAAGAGCCAAAGACGGCCATGCTTGCGTGGTTTAACGCCGCCGCCGTCTCTCCTCCTGCTCCCCCCTATGCTTCTCCTCCCGCGCGTGCTTTGCTGCACGCGCAGGGCAAGTGCAGCAGACTGACTGACCGACCGACGTGGGTTCGCGGCTGCCTCGTCGCTCTTCAACTATCACCTGTCTCGGCGCTATCGGCTCCTGCAGGTCCTACTTGGAGCTCCGATGACGCATACGTAATCCTCCCTCGCTCACAATATCCAGATCATTCATCGAGTCTCGCAGGGCGCTGAGGCGGCGCTCCCACCCTCCCTCGACGAGGCAGCCGGACGCCCGTGCCCGTCATTCCGCAACATCCTCTCCATCGGCGAGAAGAGACGCATGGAGACCGATCCGCGCGCGGAGACGGCGGCGCTCGCCGCGCAGCTGCGCGTGGCGGCGGCCAAGGGCGAGGTGGAGGCGCTGCGCGTGCTCGTGCAGCGCCGGCGCGTGCCGGTGGACGCGCGCGAGGCCGAGGGATACGGCGGGGGCGAGGACGACGAGGCGGCCGGCGACACGCCCGAGGCGCAGTGGACGGCGCTCATGGCCGCGGCGAGCGAGGGCCGCGCCGAGGCCGCGCGCTGGCTGCTGGCGCACGGCGCGCGCGTGGACGCGAGCGACGCGCGCGGCGACTCGGCGCTGGCGCTCGCCGCGTTCTTCGGGCACGCCGAGGTCGTGGCGCTGCTGCTGGCGCACGGCGCGGACGCGGCGGCCGAGGACGCGCTCGGGCGCGCGCCGCTGCTGGGCGCGGCCGAGATGGGCCACCTCGAGGCGGCGCAGGCGCTCGCGCGGCTCGAGGCGGCGCCCACGGCCGCGGCGCTGCGGCTCGCGGCGCGCAGCGGCCACGCCGACGTGGTGGACGCGCTGCTGCTCGCCATGGACGCGGCGGCGGGCGGCGCGCGCCAGGGCGCGGAGCCAGACGCGCGCGTCGAGGCACTGCTAGCGCCGGCGCTCGCGCTCGCGGCCGGCCGCGGGCACACGCGCGTGGTCGAGCGGCTCGTGCGCGCGGCCGTCGAGCGCGTGGAGGAGCGCGAGATGCTGGCGCGCGCGCGCGCGCTCGTGGACGCGGCGGACGCCGAGACGGGCGCGTCGGCGCTGCGCGTGGCCGCGGACGCCGGGCGGCTGGAGGCGGCGCGCGCGCTGCTGGAGCTCGGCGCGGACCCGGAGACGCGCGCGGCGGACGGCTGGACGCCGCTGCTGGCCGCGGCCAAGAGCGGCCGCGCCGAGGTCGCCGAGCTGCTGCTCGCGCACGGCGCGGACCCGGACGCGGCGGACGCGGACGGGTCCACGCCGCTCATGGCCGCGGCGCGGGGCGACCAGGCCGCGGCCGCGCGCGTGCTGCTCGGCGCCGGCGCGAGCGTGGACGCGCGCCGGCTCGACGGCGCCACGGCGCTGTTCGTGGCGGCGCTGCGCGGGTCGCTGGCCGCGCTGCAGGCGCTGCTGGCGGCCGGCGCGGACCCCGAGGCCGCGGACGACGACGGCTGGACGCCGCTCATGTGCGCGGCCGAGGGCGGGCACGCGGCCTGCGCGCAGGCGCTCGCGGCCGCCGGCGCGCGCCTGGACGCGCGGTCGGCCGAGCAGGACACGGCGCTGCTGCTCGCCGCCTACTACGGGCACGAGCCGGCCGTGCGCGCGCTCGCGGCGCTCGGCGCCGACCGCCGCGTGCGCGACGACGCCGGCCGCTCGCCGCTCATGGCCGCGGCCGAGCGCGGCCACGTCTCGGTCGTGCGCGCGCTGCTCGACGTGGACGCGGCGCTGCTCGGCGCGTGCGCCCCGGCGCGCGAGGAGCCCGACGAGGTCGCGGAGGCCGACGAGGTCGCGGAGGCCGACGAGGTCGCGGAGGCCGAGGGCGAGCGGGCCGCGCGAGCCCAGGCGCGCGAGTGCGCGATGGACGACTGGCTGGCCGCGCTGCACCTGTCGGCGGCGGCCGGACGCGCGGACGTCGTGCGCGAGATCCTGCAGGCGGACGCGGGCGCCACGCGCGCGCTGGTGGCGCGCGGGCGGCCGAGCGACCGGCGGCCGGCGCTCGCCATCGCGGCGGCCGCCGGCCGCGTCGACGTGCTCTGGACGCTGCTGGCCGCCGACGCCGACGCCGCGCGGAGGGCCAAGGCGCTGCGCGCCGCCGCGCTGCACGGGCGCGTGGCCTGCGCGCGCGCGCTCGTCGACGCGGCCGGCGTGGACGTGGACGCGCCGAGTCGCCACGGCTGGACGCCGCTCATGTGCGCCGCGCGCAACGGACACGTGGACGCCATGCGCTTCCTGCTCACGCGCGGCGCGCGCGTGGACCGCGAGGGCGAGCGCGAGGGCGAGCGCGAGGGCGAGCGCGAGGACGAGGACGCGCCCGCGAGACTCATGCGCGCCGAGAGCGGCGCGGCTGCCATGCCGCTCGCGTGTTGACGCGCGCGCGCGGAGGAGGAGGAGGAGGCGCCTGTAATACTCTGTAACAGTACGAGTGTATGCTTCGCGGCTGGCGCGCGCCGGCCGTGCCCGGCACGGCGCGCCGTGGCGGCGCTAGTTGACGAGCCAGAGGTCCGCGAGCGAGAAGCCGTCGGGCAGGCTCTCGATGGCGAGGCCGAGGTCGCGGCTGAAGACGGGCGGGCGGTCCTGGTGCTTGTTGACGGCGGCGTAGTAGGCGGCGAAGGCGTCCATGGAGCTCGCGTGGTCCTCCTCGATCTCGACGTCGTCGACGACGCGCGGCTGGCGCAGCGCCTCGAGGCTCGCGGGCTTGTCCTCGAGCTCGTAGTCGACGCCGAAGATGGGGCTGGCCGCGAAGACGCGGTGCAGGCTCTGGATCTCCTTGAAGAGCTCGTGCAGGCGCGCCTCCGGGTCCACGCGGAAGCCGAGGATGTAGCCGCCGCTCGCGGCCGAGGTCTCGATCACGAGCGCCGGGCCGAACTTGGACGAGCGGATGCGCGCCGAGCTGATCTGCATGTACGGGATGCTCACGTTGAAGTTCTCGGCCAGGTTGGCGTGCCACACGACGCGCACGTTGGTCACGAAGAAGGTGCCGAGGTTCCCCTGGTCCGACGAGAGGTTCCAGACGCCGCCGAGGCGCGAGTAGACCTGCTCGTGCGGCAGCAGCTGCAGCTCCTTGTCCTTGATGATGGCGCCGCGCAGCTTGAGCTCGCGGTAGAGCTTGGTCGTCTCGTACGAGCGGAAGACGGCCTGCACGGTCGTGAACAGCCGCGGACTGGCCTTGACGAGGCTCGTGAAGATGAACTCGAAGCGGCTGCTCGCGTACTTGGTCATGATGTACAGCGCCTGCGTGTTGCCGCGCAGCTTGGACGTCGCCGTGCGGATCTTGAGGCTCTGCACGCAGCTGTAGCCGATGCTCAGGTTCGTGCGCACCGACTTGTGCGACGCCCACAGCAGCCGCAGGTTGGTGATCTCGAGCGACCCGCGCTCGCCGTTGTTGCCCTTGGTGTCCTCCACCGAGTTGATGGCGTCGATCGTCACCTCGCCCTTGCGCAGCTGCATCGCCGCCGCCGGCACGTCGAAGCGGATCTCGCGGTCCTGCCACGTCAGTGACTCGGGCGTCGCCTTAATCTCCATCGCGGCCCTTCTGCTTCCTCTGTAGTTGCTCCCTGGTGGTGCCAGGAACCCGCGCGGCGTTGAGCGCGGCGAGCGTGTCGCCAAGTCCAGCAGCAGCAGCAGCAGCAGCAGCAACAGCAGCAGCGCAGCAGGAATTGCATCCCACGGGACGCGAAACGACGCGGAGCGCCTAACTTTAGATTCTCCACGCTATTCTCAGTTTAGTTGAGGACATGCTCAGATATAATGTGGAGGACAGGAGATGAGGATAGCGGACGGCTTCCAGCTTAAGCGACGGATTGCCGGTCAATGCCGAGCGCGACAGCCGCGACATGGCGAGAGAGTCAACGACATGCACCTCTGGACCACAATGCGAGGCGGCTACACCAATAAATACGTGTATTCACGCAACGGTCGAGAAGGAGGTGGGGAGCGCTCCGCATCAGCACGGCGACGACCAAGAGGCAGTCGCGCACCCGACGCCATTCGACGGCGACTGCACCAGCGTCACTGGTCCTCGCCGGCTCGTGTCGCTGTGCCGATATGGGTCGCGAGTCCCCGTCTCCGTCGCCAGCCGATCTTCCACGCAGGGTGTGGTCGCTTGACAGCCCAGTAGACTCAGTTTACCTCCGCCTTGAGCCAGGAATGCATCTCGATATGGAAGAGGGCGGCAGGCGCTAGCGACACGGTCGCTCCCACAGCGCCAGCGCGTCCGTCCTAAAGCTTCAAGGCGTCGAGAATCTCGGGCCGCGAGAACCACCGTCGCTCGGCGCGCTTGTTGCCTGCCTGCCTGCCTGCCTGCCTGCCCGCTAAACTGTCGCGCCTTGCGCTTTGTCACCCCCGCAGCTGGCCGCACATCCTGCCGTAGCGTCGGTGCGCGCGATCTTGTCGACGATCAGCGACTTCATCGTCTCGTGGCACATGGGCAAGCGCGAGAACATGCGCTCCTGCTGCTCGGGCGACATCTTGTGCGGGAACAAGTGGTACTTGGCCATCAGGTAGCGCTTCATTATCACGTACTTGTTGCCCGCCGCGTCCTCGTGACCCGTGAGCACCACGCCGCTCGACACGTCCTTGCGCATGCGGTTGGACGGCTGGTACGGGTGCAGATCGTCTTGATCAATGTAGTCTGTCGCCATCACAGCGCTGTTGTCGCCGAAGCGGCTGTAGAAGAGCGCGTTCGACTCGAGCTCGGGCATATCCTCGTCGCCGTCGCCCCACTTCATGCTCGAGATGATGCGCTGGTGCATGAAGTTGCACTTGATCGAGTCATACGACTGCTCAGCGCAAACAACCATGCCCGCCGTTAGCGCATTAGCTCCTCATAAACCGCGCAAGGAGCCAAGAGATTACCTCGCGAACGGTCATGCGGCCCATGGATTGGCATAGATCATCGTCCTTGCCGGCGATCTGTTCGTAGATGGCGCGCGCCACCTGGAACACGCTCACGCCCTTGTACTTGGAGATGGCAAAGTTGACGCAGTACTGCTTGCCGAACTTCTCGAACGTGTCCGAGAACTGGTACGGCTGATCCAGATCCAGCCCCTGCGCCTTCTGCTCAATGTACTTGTACGTCGTGTCCAGCTTCTCCTCGCGCAGCGCCAGGATCGTCTTCCTCCGCTCGTCAAAGTCCTTCCCGAGGTGGATGTACGACTCGATGGGCGTCATGAGCGCCATACGCTACGCGGCATTCGGGACGACCGTCAGATTCAGATTTAGCGAGCACGATCGCTGCCGAGCCAAACACTCGCTACGTACCACGTCGTTGACCGGGGCGAACGCCAGCATGGCTTTGAAGTTGTCCATGTACGTCTTCTGCTGCGACACGAGCTCCGTCAGCGTCGAGTTCTCCTTCGTTGACTGGCTGAGCTTCTGCTTGTTCTCCGCGACAATCGCCTTGTCTCGGCCGCGGCGCATGCTCTTGATGCTCACGCGCTGCGGGCGACTCGACTTGGCGCGAGAGACCAAGTAGTCGTACTGCGCCTCCAGGTACGTCGCCTCCTTCTGCAGTAGCTCGGCGTCGTGCTGCGCAGTTCAAAACCACGTGATCGTCAGTGAACAATCGGAAAAAGTCCGCCTGATACAGTGAACGCACTCGAGCCTCCTCCTCCGTCATGTCCTCGTCGTCATGATCTTCCGCGACGCTTTTGAGCGTGGCGGTATGCGCGGCCACGTGCGAGCTCTCCATGTCCTCCGACTCGTCGGCGCCAGAATCGTCGGTCGTGAGGTCGATCGGCGAGGGAGAGCTCTGCGTGGATATCGTGGACAACGACGACGACTGGTGCGACAGCAGCGACGGGTGCGGTGACGACGGCATCAGGGTCAAAGCCGTCGGTCGCGACGCCGCCGCCGCCGCGAGCCACGCGTTACTGGCCTGTACGTCCTTCAGGATCGGGCAGTCGATGTGGATGTCGCCCAGGTCACTCTTGCACGGAGAGTCGTTGTCGTTGCTGCTGGGACACGTGCTGCTCGGACACGGCGACGAGAGCACGTCCACGTCCGTGAACGCGTCGAGGTCGACGGCTCCGCAGATGCAGTGGCCCTCAGGGCAGTAGCACGCGCACGGCTTCTTCTCCAGCTCCGACTCGCCCTTGTCGTCCAGCTTGACGACCTTCTCCATCTCGCGCAGGAACGCCTCGCCGTCCATGATGAACGCCGACACATCATCGTCCGCAGCGCTTGCTCCCGGCTCGTGCGGCGTCTCATGCTTGTCTATCGGATCCGCAGCGTCCAACGACGAAAGCAGCATGGAATCCTCGTGCGAGATCGCGCTTCCGCCCGCGTGTGCGGCAGCGGCGTCCGCCTCCGTCGACACGCCGACGCCAACGGAGCAGTTGCCGAGCAGGTCGTCCACGTTGAACGCGGCGGCGTTGGGACAGCTCGGCGGGTCCAGGAAGCCGCTCGCGCCATCCTCGCCGTCTACGAGCTGCAGCAGGTCGTACTCGAGCACGAGGTCGTCCGGAAGGCCCGCCGCCATGCTGCTTGCTGTCTGTCTGCTAGCCGCTGCGCCGCTGCGTGTGCCGCGCCTTGCACTGGGGATTTGTATGGGCGAGCGGAAGGCTGGCGCTTTCCCCCTCCGCGTTCTCGAAGGAAATGGAAAGCGCGCAGGGAAGTGACGGCGGCGGGGCGAGACAGGAACAGGGGAAGGGCTCTAAACAGGCGGCGAGCTTTTGACGAATGAATTGGCGCCATTCGGGGTAAGGCCCGCGTCATTGGATAGAAAGCGCGAGGATTCCGGCAGCGGCCGATACCATCATCACGGTTCGCACTGGACTTGTGGCTTTACCACTGCCTTTCGTTTGGGTTGACGAAAGTCCAGCGGGTGCTGGGAAGACTGCGCGGCGCCGACGGTGCTCGTGAGCTGAGCAAGCGGCGGCAGTACTCCACCCTCGCTCATGCACCGAACCACCGCGCACGCCTGAAATGACGAAGAGGACGCGAATCTTACCCTGACTCAAAATAACTGAATCGCCAATCAGCCGCGGAGACTGACATGAGTCGGACGCTGATTGGGTGGGAGAGAAGGCAGAATGATTGCTTGCCTACGCCCCTAGAGATGAGCAGCGACGCGTACATGTCTACACTGTGCCGTCTGCTAAGTACGATATGCGAAACTTCAAGCCGCCGATTCTACGGTATCACTTCAACGCGGTCAGGCGGCGACAGCGGGTGTCCCTCCCATTCCTGCTCTCGCTCGAGGCGGTCGCTCGCCTCAAACGCGCGAGTCTCTTCATAAATACATCGGTCGAGGATTCAACCTAGCGACGACGAGGCTCCGCTCGGGAGTCGCGGGAAGCTGTACTTGCTCCAGACGCGCTGCTCGTCGCCGCCTCGACGCTCCTGCTGGTGGTGGTGCCGCCCGGCAATGAAGTAGCGCATGGCCTGACCCCAGAGGATGACCCGCGTCGAGATAGCGTGCAATAGCTCCGGGGTCGGCTCGCGGTGCTGTAGGTGGTGCCGGATGAACGAGAAGCGCTTCATGATGACGCCGGAGACGCCGCTGGCCGCGTCCACGTGCCTCCGCAGCGTGATTCTGCCAATGGCCGCGATGTCAGTCCTGCCCCCTCGCGTTACGAGGTGACCGCTCGCCCGCTGCGGCAAAATCGACGTACCCGACCGAAATGTCCTTGCGCAGGCGGCTCTTGGAGTGATACGGATGCAGCTCGTCCTTGTCGATGCAGTCGCTTGTGAGCACCGTGAAGCCGTCCAACTCCGGGAAGGATTTGCGGTAGAACACGGCGTTCGACTCCTGCACGACGAAGCCGCGGTCGTGCAGCTTCCGCCGCGGCACGTCGACGCGGTCGACGATGCGCGCGTGCAGGAACGTCTCCTCAATGCCGTCAAAGTACTCGCGGTTGGAGACGCACCCGAGCATCTGCGAGACGCCGTCGAGCGGGATTACGAACTGGTCCTGGATGATGTCGGCCACCTCGACCACCGTCGTGCCGGTCAGGAATGACACGCTAAAATCGATTGTGTGGAACTTGCCGAACTTGTCGAACGTGTCGAGGTAGAAAAAGTCGCGCAGCGGGTCGATGTGGCGCGACTGGTACTCGATGAAGTGCCGCACCGCGTCGATCTTGGCATCGCGCAGACCCACAAGGGTCGCGCGCCGCTCTGCCGGGTCCTTGCCCAGGTGAATGAACGACTCCATCGGCGTCATGAGCGACAGTCTCTACCGGTTCCGATACGAACAGCGCAAAGTCAGTCTTCGCTCGTTCCTGGCACTCTGCGACCAAAGTCCAGCATACGTAGTGCGTGACAGGCGCCTGCATGAGCGCGACCTCCAGCGCGCACACACTCTTCTGGTGCTGCGCGAGCAGACTAGCGAGCATCGTCTGGTGCCGGCGTGCAGCCTCCAGCGTCCGTCGCTCGTCCTCGGCGCGCGCCTCCCACTCGCTATTGCCGCAGACTGGCGGCTGCGCTGCCATCGAGCTCAGCTTCGAGGCCGCAGCATCCGCTTTGAACTGCAGAAAGTCGCGCTGCGCCTCGAGGAATCGGGTTTCACGCTCTAGGAGCTCGCGCTCGTGCTATGCACATTCACGAGACGAAGCAGGCAAACCCATCAGTTAAAAAGCAGCGCAGTGGGGCGATACTCGGCGCACCTCGTGCAGCGCGTCGGCGTCGTCTTCCATCGGTTCGCCGCCCGGATCGCCACAATGCGTACTTGCCACTTCACCGGCGTCTGTCTGATTCCACGAACGCGCCGCTGGCTCAGACAGCAGCTCCATGGACCCGCGCGTCGTCTCCCAAGCGGATCCGATCGACAGTCGCTCGTCGGTGTCGGAGAGAAGGCAGAGTTCGCTGGCGATGACCGCGTCCTCGTCGCGACAACTCGCTCGGCCGACATCGTCGCTGCCGAGCGTGTCAATCGCTGCCAAGTACGCCTCGTGGATCTCCGCGCGGCTCGAGTCCAGCAGATGCTCGATGTCGCGGAACAGCTCCGCGTCCTGCAGCTCGTCCGTCGTCGGCACGCCGCCGTCCGCTGGAGACTGTAGCGCGAGCTCGTCGAGCTCCAGCGTCGGCTCCGCCACGAGGCACGGACCCGCAGCGAGCGCTGTTGCGGGCTCGCCGTCGTCCATCGGCCGAGAGCGCGCTCGGCGTCGAGCCGGTCGGTCGAGGCGAGGAGGAGGAGAAGGAGCGGAATGCAGCGGGCAATTGTGCAACCTGCCAAGCGGTTCCTCAAGCCTCAAGTCTCAGCAGAATCGGACCTCTTGATGGGAGTGTGGCGTCACTCTTCCGAATGTAGGACTTGTCTCGTTTAACAGTCCGTCCACTATACCGATGCCAACTGCGCTGAAACTTCCAGTCGCCAACACACATCGACTTCTCTACACGATCGCAAGCATTCCGTCCACATCCATTCTACATTTCTGAACGTTTGTACGAATCACCGCAATTCACGCCCTATCCCTCCTACTAACCAATTAGCAAAATAAACCTACCCCGCTTGTAAACCGCCGATGATTACCACAATTCCTCTCGCCGGTCAACGACCGTGCATGCCATGTGCCGCCCGGCGCGCTCACTTCTCTTCTTCCGAGCGTCGGCGCACTCGTCTTCCTTGACGCCGGTCGCCGCTGCGCCTGGCACGCAGCATGCGCGACGATCTCCCGGCGTCGCCGTCGCCGCCGCCGCCGCCGCCACCGCTGCGGTTCGCGCCGCTGCCCAAGCTCTCGCAGCTCCTGGAACGCCATGCGTCCATCTCGCCACCGCCGGCGGCCGCGGCCCTCGCGGAGCCGACCGGCGGCTCGGCCGCCCCTGCAACGCCGTCGAGGGCAGCCGCAGCCAGGAGGAAGCGGTCGCTGGACGAGCTCCATGAAGACATGGAAGACGACGAGGCGCGGGCTGCAGACGCGGGCGGCGACGGGGCCAAGCCGCGCCGATCCGGCAAGTGGCGCAAGCCCACGTACCTGCTCCGCAAGGTGCGCTGCTGCGAAAAACGCCAGCACGATACGAAAAAGACGATCCGTGGGCGGACGCAGGTCTGGCTGCCCTACTGACGGGCTAACGGACGGACGGACGGATGAACTGGCCCGCTTGGCGTGGACAGGAGGAGAAGGAGGACTTGCTGCACGAGATCCGGTCGCTGCAGGACCAGGTCGCGTTCCTGCGGCAGCGTCTGGGCGTGGACGAGCAACAGGTGCACGACAGACAGCTCGTGGAGAAGGAGATGAGCAACTACGAGCTGCGCAAGTCGGTGCGGCGCCACCACTTCCAGGTGCTCGCGGCCCAATCGGCGGTCTGCGAGCTCACTGTACGTCCACGCTTGCCCGTGTGAAGCGCTCGCCGATTGCCCTGCTAACGCGCCGCGTCCGCCGCAGACCAAGCTACACAGCGAGTGCCCGATCGACACGTTCATCCACTTGGGTCGCGAATGGCACGGCCGCACGGAGACGCTGTTGTCGCTCAAGGAGCCGCAGCTGCGGCAGGCTACGGAGCTGCTGGAGCGACGCACGCAGTTCTTCTCGGAGCCGCGCGAGTACGTCGAGAGCTCGCACTTCCTGTCCGAGGCGGGCGACTTTTGCTCCATCCGGTTCGACGTGACGCCGCTCGAGGGTCTGCACTCGGTCAAGGACGCGTTCGCGCTCATGCACTTCATCATCCGGCACATGCAGTCGCGCGCGTCGCCGCAGCACGGCGCCAAGTTCTCGAGCATGGACTACTTGACGTCCGACGAGAGCATCGTGCAGCGCCGCCTCATCCTCTCGCAGACGGCCGACCTGGCCACGGAGGCGAACTTCGTCATGTTCTCGGACCTGCGCCGCTCGGACCGGATCTGTAAGCGCCACTCGGCGGCCGGGCCCTCGGACCTCGGCCTGCTCGTGCTCAACTTTGTCGACCGCGACGAGCTGTACCCGTACGACCCGGCCAACTACGTGCAGCACGACCTGAGCGGCGTGATGGCCTTTGAGACGTGCAAGAAGCGCGTGGTGACGCCGAGCGGCGCCGAGAAGGACGAGACGGTCGTGGTGCTCACACGCTGGGTGCTGCAGAAGCTGCGCCGGTCGGAGCGCCACGTGCCCGGCGACGTGATGCAGGCCATGCGCGAGCGCATCAACGACCCGGCGAACGCTATCCTTGCGGCGCTCAAGGATGCGCGCGACCCGCTGGAGCTCGACAAGCGCGCCGTGCCGTATTTATGGTGAGTCTCTCTCTCTCTGTCTCTCTTTCACGGCATCGACTGGATCGAGGCGTTCCTACGTCAAGCATCCAGGCATGCGAGCTGCGATCGCCAGTGTCGTGTGTGGTCTGCTTGGCGAGTTCAACGAGGATGAGAAGAGGAGGGAAGGGGAGGGAGGATCAAAGCCGGCTCTGATGGAGCAAGTGCCACCGTGTGAACAGAAGCCATTACGGCTGGAGGCGCTGCATTGCACTGTCGTCGGGGACGCCGCTGTGGGCGTGGAGGCGGCGTGCGTGGCACATGCGGGAGCTCGTGCCGGCGTCGAGCGAGCGAGGCAAAGAGCTCCGGTCGAGCGGCGGTGCCATGCTGGCCGCCTAAATAGAGACGTAGGGCTGGCCGTAATCAAGAGTTTTTGTTTACGGCACCTGTGCAGAGCTTCAACAGATCAGCTCCACGTCTCTGGAGCACGACGACCTGTGAGCCTCGATTTCGCACGTCAAACCATGCATTCGGAAACGGATCTTCTATCTCGAAACGCCTTCAATGTCCGATGCACACATGCAAACTAATCGTGAGAAACCCTGCGGGCATGCCAGTCGCCACCACACGCCTGATTGTGCCGCTCGTTGACGCGCCACTCAGCCGGGCCATCTATGCTGCGACGGACTCGCCTACGCGACAACAACAAGCAACAACACCAGCAGCTCCTCCTCCTCCTCCTCCTCCTTCTCCATCTCCATCTCCGCTCCCTCCCCTCTCAACCTGGCGCCGCCCGGACATCAACAGCGAGCGAGCAGTGCGGTGCCTGCGCCACACAACCCAACCAGCCCGCGACGCCACAACACCACCGCCATGACTTTCGCCTCGGCGGCCGGTCCGCCATCCCCACCAGCGACGCGTCTGCCCTCTCGACTCGTCCCGTTGCTGCCGAAGCGCACGGACTCGCGCCTGTCCGCGAGCGGCGCGCGCTCGCCGCTGGCGCTGAGTGTCACCGCGACGGCGGGCGGCGCTGGTACGCGGCGGTCCATGTGCAGCCCGACGTCGGACGACGCGCCGGCGAAGCGGCCGCACGCGGACAGGCTCGGCTCCGGCTGCGACAGCAACGAGGCTGACGACGAGACGGACGACGACCGCGGCTCCCGGCTGAACCGAGACGCCGAGGGCGGCCGGAGCCCGCCACGGAAGCGGCCCAAGCAGCAAAAGTGGCGCAAGCCCACGTACCTCGTGCGCAAGGTATACACCATACTGATCCTTACTCTCTCTCTCTCTCTCTCTCTCACTTCAGTGGTCGGACAGCGACTGACCGACCGACGCGCATGAATGGATGAATGGGTGGATGGGTGGATGGCGAATGGAACAGGAGGAGCGAGACGTGCTGCTGGGCGAGATCCGCGCGCTAGAGGCCAAGGTGGACTTCCTGCGGCGCCACGCGGGCCTGGCGCCGGCGACGGCCATGGCGCGCGCGGCGACGGGCGGCCCGCCGCTCTCGCTCATGGACACGGAGCTGCACAACAACCTGCTGCGCGAGTCGATGCGCAACCAGCAACTGCAGCTGCTGTCGGCGCAGTCGGCCATGTCGGAGCTCGCCATGGTGCGTGCGTGTGCGTGCGCTCTACGCGCTGCCTACTGCTTTGCGTTCTGCTTTGCGCCGAATTGCATTTCGATGGGCTCGCGCGTCGCGGTCTTGACGATGCGAAACATATCGACATTCTCGACCGCGACGCGCACAATGTGTCGCTAAAACAGTACTCGACTCACCCACGGCTCACTCGCTCGCTCTTGTCAATGCAGCACTCGCCGCAGCTGTGCCCGCTGACGACGGCCATCCGCCTGCGCCGCGACTGGACGCAGCGGCGCGAGGTGCTCGTGGCGCTCAAGCACGACAAGCTGCGGGACGCGCAGCTGCTGCTTGCCAAGCGCTCGCAGTTCCTCGAGGCGAGCGCCGGCGACGTGCGCGCGACGTCCGAGCAGTCGCACTTCGTCACGGCGCGCGGCGACCTGTGCCTTCTGCACTTCGACGTGACGCCGCTCGAGGGCGTGGCGGGCGTCCGAGAGGCCTTCTCCGTGCTCCAGGGCTACATGCAGCACGTGCAGCGCGCCGACTCGCAGGAAGAGAGCAGCAACGTCATCCACGACCACCACAGCCAGTACTCGACGCACCACGACGGTCACCACGACGGCCACCACGCCAATGGCGACGGCAACCGCGACGGCAACCGCGACGGCAACTGCGACGACGACGACGACGACCTCCGTAGCGGCAGCATCTTGCACCGGCGCGTGCTCATCGCGGGCGAGGATATGCCGTGCGAAGCCAACCTGGTCGTCTTCTCGGAGCTCTCGCTGGCGCCGACGCCTCCGTCGGCCGCGCGTCCGCCTGCGCCGCCGACGCGCGCAGTCGTAGGCACCATGGCCTTCGACTTTGTCGACGAGGACGAGCTGTACCCGTACCGGCCGCGCGAGTTCCTGCGGCAGGACGTCACTGGCGCGGTGAGCGTATCGCTGCGCACCCGCAAGCCGTTCGACGGCGGCGAGAGCGAGAGCGTCGTGGTGCTCACGCGCTGGGTGTTCATCACTCTCCACCGCGACGGACTGCCCGTGCCGACCTCGGCGCTCGAGGCCGCGCGCCGCCGCGTCGCCCGCACGAGCGACGAGATGATCGACGTCGTCCGCGGCCACGGCGCGCCGCAGTAGCGTCTATAGCGTCTAGCAGTATCATTTTCCCCATCAGCCCTCTCGTCGCGGATCAGTGGAACGCCGCAGTCGTTGTCGTGGTTGCAGACCCGCCGGTCGATGGCCCCGCCTCGCCTGACGCCGAGCGGTGGGGCATTGGATGCAGGATGGAGAACGTCGACGGCCGAGGACCGATGGACGCGCGGACGCTTGTGATCATAGCCTCGTCCACCTTGCGCATCCCGTCGTGCAGTACCCGGCGCAGGTCGTTCGACAGCGGGATGGCCGACGCACGCACACGGATGAGAGCCCAGCGCACGAGCACGACGAGGTCGTCGACCGTGTCGGCGCTGTCGGCGCTGTCGGCGCTGACAGCGCTGTCCGCCAGCTCGCGGGTCGCTGGCGCCGCTGACCGCCCGCGCCTGACCATCGTGAGTACGGTCACGTCTTGTCGCAGACGTTCGCTCGTCCGGTACGGGAAGAGCTCGTCGTCGTTGACAAAGTCCGTCGCGAGGATCCCGAGCTCCTGGCCGACCGGCCGCGATGACGGCAATCGAGACGATGGAGACGGCGGCGAGAGCGGGAGACAGTCCGTGTCGCCCGGGAAGGTCGGGCCGAGCGGGAAGTACTCGGTGAACATGACCTGGTTGGTCTCCATCTGCACCTGATTGCCCACGAGCGTCACGAGCCGATGCTGCGAGACCGACGGGTCCCACGAGTCGTCGTTCTCGCGGATCGTGATGTCTCCGAGCACCTCCGAGAGACTCATCTCGAACGTGTAGGCGAAGTTGAGTAGCACATCGAAGACCGCCTTGACCGACGTGGACGCGCGCGGCAGCGGCGTCACGTCGAAGCTCATGTAGCACTGGTCGCCCTGTTGGTTCGAGAACGTCTGGCGCTCGCAAAAGTCCGACGTCACATCCAGGTGTCGCACGCGCGCATCCAGGAACTCAAGCGCCGCGCGCAGCTTCTGCCGCTTCATGGCCTGCAGCGTCGCGTGCCGCGTCAGCGCGTCGCGGCCGAGGCGGATGAACGTCTCAAACGGACTCTGCTCCTGCACTCGCTGCTCGTCCATCCGCCCAATCGGCCAGTCAGTCACCCAGCCAGGACGTTCGAGCAGGCGTGCGCCTCGTTAGACGCCGGCGTCCGCCGGTCGAGGCGACCGAGTAGCCGAGGACGACGCACCATGAACTGCGTGAACATGGAGTGCGCATTGGCGAAGAGCAGGCGCTGACCGCGGATGGCGTCGTTGAGCGCCGCGTTCTGCCGTTCCACAGCATGCGCGGCCGCGCGCGTCCTCGCGGCGGCCGCGTGATCCATCAGCCGCGCGTTCGCGTCTTCTAGCTCGCGCAGCTCCTCTTTCAGCCTCGCCATCTCCTCCTGAGGCAATCGGCAGTCGTCGGATGGCTGTTAGGACGCTCTCTCCGCGCGTGCGTCGACTCGACTCAATGGCGATAGAGGCGCACCTTGCGGACGTAATACGTGCGCTTGCGCGCCTTCTTGGGCTTCGAGGCCTTCTCCTCGCCGTCTGCGCGCTTGTTCCCGCCGGCGCGCCGCTCCGTCGACGCCGATGGCGACGCGCGGCGGTCGAGCTCGTCCGGAACGGCCGACGCGCTCGTGACGGCCGCCGTGGGCGTAGACGCGGCGGATGAGGACGCGGAGGACGCCGACGGCGCCGACGGCGACGGTGCCAGCCCGCTGGACTTGGCGAGCGCGAGCGGCAGCAGCAGCGCGGCCGCCGAGGTCGCCGTCGGGACCATGGTCGCGAGCGAATCGAGTGCGGTCGGAAGCTGCTGGACCGGTCCAGCGCCAGCTTTCTGGGCAATTTACCCTTCAGTAGTTGCGACACGAGAGTGGGAGAGTTGCCAAAATATCCAGAGGAGTTGTGCCGAGGGGGGCGTAATCAATGCTGGAAAGAGCGTAAACTGCAGGGAGCTGATTCGTTGACCCTGGCGTTTATCCAGAAGGCATCGACTTTGGACAGCGACGGTCGTGAAATATCCAGTGCGCTCGGAAGACCGTCTCAAAATGCAACACAAAGCAGCTCGTTCGTCTGTCTGTCGGTCTGCCTGTCTGAAGTATTCCACACCACTCGCGACCAACATTGCCAAGCGGTCGCGAGCAAGACAACGACGTGCCTCTCAAAATGGTCACGTCGAGGGGTCCGAAGCCGCGACCGAGCTCGACGGCGCGCAGGCGGCGCGCACCGCGGACAGCATCGCACTCCCAACCTGCTCGAACGAGTCGCACGCGCGGTCGAGCTCCTCGTCCGATACGGCGAATGCAGGCTGCGGGATCCGGAAGCACGTCCATCGACTCAGCACGACCACGGTGTCGCCGCCAGCGCCGGTGTCTCCACTCGACTGCCGCTGGCTGCTCGCACCCGAGCGTGGGAACGCCGTGACGAGCACGAAGAAGGTGATGTTCTGCCGGAGTCGCGCCGGGTCGTACGGGTACAACCCGTCTTCGTCGACAAAGTTGCAGGCAGCGACGCCGACCTCCTTGCCCGCGAGTCCGTCGGCCCAACCGCCTTGCCAGCCGCCGCCACCCTCTGGCTGGTACTCGGCAAAGGTCACGTTGTTCGTGTCGACCTCGACCGAGCCGGCGACGGTCGTCACGAGTCGGTGCTGCGCGATCGTGCTGTTCCAGCTCACGTCTTCGTTCAGTCGCAGCGTGATGTTGCCCATGAGCTCCGAGATGGCGATCTCGAAGTTGTATGTGAACTTGAGCACGGCGTCGAACGCCTGCTTGACGCTGCGCGCGCCGGCGATTGGTGCGATGTCGAAGCGCACCATGCAGTGGTCTCCGTTGTCGCTCACGAACTTCTGCATATCGCAGAACGCAGTCGTGCGGTTCATGAAGCGCTGGCGCTCCGTGAGGAACCCGAGCGCCTCCTCCAGTCGCTGTGGCTTGAGGCGTAGCAGCTTCTCGTGCCGCTCCTCCGGGTCTGTGCCGAGGCAGATGGTTGGCTCGTACTTGCTGTGGTCTTGCGCGCGCTGATCAGCACACCGCGTCAGTATTGCCGAGTGCGTCGGCGTTAGGACCGAGCAACGTACGAGGAACTCCGAGATGTGCGACATGGTGTTGGCGAACACAAGCCGCTGAGTGCGGATGGCGTAGCGCATCGCCCGATTGTGGCTCTCGCGCTCGGCGATCGCCTCGCGCTGGCGCTTGGCTCCCTGCCGTCGCTCAAAGTACTCCAGCTGCGCCTGCAGCCCCTTCTCCTCGCGCTCTAACTCCTCTTTCTCCTCCTTTGGTCCCCGCGTCGTCAGCGTCGGCACACTCTATCGGTCGCTGAGCCAGTCACGAACACGCAGACAGGCTCTTACCTTGCGGCGGTAGTAGGTGCGCGCCTTGAGCGCCGACTCGCCGCTCTTCCTACTGGACGGCGCCACCACGAGCACGGACTCGTCCAGCGCGGCGCCCCATACCGAGCGCGGCGCATTGAGCACCGGCGATGTGTGTGCTGGAGCCTCGGGAGCCGCTTGGGCTCGCTTGGGCGGCTCCTGCGGAGGCAAGAACGCCGTCAGTGGCACCGACTCGACGCTCAGCGGCGACGGAGATGGCCGTGGCGTCACCCCGCCCTCTCTCGTGGCCGTGAGCGCGCCGTCGGGAGAGCCGCGGTCGCTGTCGCGCGTCATCTCGCTCATGCTCGGTCAGAACGCAAGTCGCACTTGGTTTGACAGGTTACTTTTCGCGAATTGCTTGCCGTTATCGGTATTCGCAAAAAGGGACGCTATCTCGTATTTCTTCCCAATTGGGAACTAGGATAATTCACATTATTGGCAAATTTATGTGGCAAAGTGCTCGTCAAAAGTGCTGGCGAACGAAGCGATGGCTTCCGTGTTGGTGCGCGGCGCCGCACTTGTTCGCTATGCGCATTGAAGAGGGATCGAGCGAACTCACGACGACGAGCTGTTGCGTGCTTGCTCCCGTCAGGTTGATGCGCTGCTGGACGCGTTCCAGTCCGACATCCGGGCAATTGTGGCCCAGGAGCCGGGTGTGTGGAAGCTGCGCGAGATCAAGTGCATTTACATCGCGTTATCGCTGTCAGGGGCGGGCAGTGTGGCGCACTGCAGTGAACATGGCTTCGTCGACGAGAGAGGAGCCGCTGAAGACGCGGTCGGCGACTGCGGGCGACAAGTGGATGCTTGACGAGTAGCGGAAGCGGAACATGGACCAGCGCGTGACGACGACGACGCGCTGGCCGTCGCTCTGCGGGTATGACGCGACCATGTTGAGGATGGTGATGTCCTGGCGCAGGCGCTCGTGCGGTCGGTAGGGGTACAGCTCGTCCTCGTCGACGTACTCAGCAACGATGACACCTAGCTCGCCGCCGCTCTCGTGCGGCATGTACTCGGCGAAGGTCAAGTTGTTGGTGTCAAGGAAGATGAGGTTGGAGACGGACGTCACGAGCCGGTGCTGCGTCATCGAGTCGTCGAAGTTGTCGTCGTCGTTCTCGCGCACCGTGATGTCGCCCAGGATCTCCGACACGCTGATCTCCATGTTGTGCACGAACCGCCGGAGCGTGTCGAACGCGCACTTGACGCCCGGGACGCCTGGGAACGGCATGATCTCGAAGCGGATGCTGCACATGTCACCGTTGCGCGCGCGGAAGCGCTTCGACTCGGCAAACTCGGACGTTGGGTCCATGAAGCGCCGGTTCTCGCGCAAGAAGTGCACGGCGCCTTGGATCTTCAGCGGCTTGATCGTCTTCATGGCTGCCCGCCGCTCCACCGGGTCGCGCCCCAAGCGGATGAATGTCTCGAACGGGTTGTAGTCTTGCACGCGCTGGTCGCCGACAGCAGCGGCAAGATGCGACGAATCAGTCAGCGCTGAGGCGTTTGGAGCAGTCCAAGAGCGAGCAGCGCACCATGAACTCAGAGATGATAGACGTGGTGTTGGCGAGCAGGAGACGCTGCGAGTGGATGGCTGCGCGAAGTGAGCGGTTTTCCTCTTCGCACTCTCGTAGCGCGCGCCGGCGGTTGGCCTTGTCCGCACGCTCGTCCATGCGTCGGCGCTTCTCCTCGAGCGTCTTGAGCTCCAGCTGCAGCTCTGCCATCTCCGCCTGAGCGTATCCGACGGCTCGCAGCGTCAGTCATTGCACGTGCGTGTCGATCGTGATCGTCGCGGCAGCGCGCGAGACGCACCTTTCGTCGCGAGTAGGTGCGGATTTTCGGCTTCTTCGGCTGTCCGTTGCGCTTCAGCGCCAAACCTCGCGCGTGCGCGGACTTCGTTGCCGTTGTTGCCGGCGCTGCTGCCTCGGGCGAGGCATCAGTGTCCTCGGAGGCGGCCTCGGGGGTCGCGGAGGCGCTCAGGGGCGGCATGATGGTCGCGACGATGTGCGTCGTCGGGGAATGCGGCCGCACTGGTTGCCTCGCGTCTTCAGCGTTGACCATAATCACCCGGAGCAGCGTTCGCACTTCAAGGTTGGAACGAGCGCCATTTAAACCGTGTTCTCAATATTTGAAGCAAGAGACACCTGATTTTGGAGAGATCGACACCTCGTGAGCACAATCACTTGGATTTCAGCAGATTTGCATACAAAAACGTACCGTACGCGTCCGAACGTGAGCACGTGTTCCAAAATCGGCGCGCTTGGCCAATTGGAAGCCGCAGTTCCGCCAAATGTCACCCGACGATTACTGGCCGCGATCACAGATGATTGCGCCCGACACTGCCCGTCAGCACTGTTGCGTGGGACCTGTGCGTGCGGACTGGACCGTCTCCCTCTCTTCAGTGACATGCCGCTTTCAGTAAGCTCTCGCGCGACGGACGTGGTCAGAACGCGAGGAGCTCTGCGTCCCGTCAACTTCGTCCCATCTCTATACTCTACGCAAGTCAGTGCGCGTGATTACCAAAGCGAGGACATAACCACGCCAGTCATCCGAGTCGGGCGGGCGAAGCGAGTCGCCTCCCCATGCAGCAGCCCAGTACGGCGCGGCGCGGCACTCCCCCGCTCGCCGCCTTCGCCGCTCGCTCCCGCCCGTCGACGCCCCCGATGCGCGGCATGGACGCACTGCTCTCGCCCAACGCGTCACCGCAGCGCTCCGCGGCGTCCCCGAGCCCCAAGCGCGTCCGCCAGTCGCCCATGCGCATCGACCAAGTATCCCCGGCCGAGGAGGACGCCAATGACGAACGGCAGCAGCAGCTACAGCAACAGCAGCCCGAGGATCAGGCGCTCGCCGCGGTCGCACGCGGAGACGCGTTCCTCTCCGGCCGCTACAAACCTCGCCGCACACCAGCGCGCTCCGCCACGGTGCGTCTGCGGCGCGACTGCAGCAGCAGCTGCTGCTACATGCATGTCGCCACCGGCGATCTCCTCGAGTGTCTTACATGCCGGGTGGTCGCGCGCAGCTCGAGCTACGGGAGCTACGGCAGGATGTGGCGCACATGGGCGGCAAGATGCGCGCGCTGAGCCTCAAGTGGCGCGCGGCGCTGCCTGACGCGCGCGTGCGGCTGCGCGCGCTCGAGGCGGCCAAGGCGCGCTGGGTCATGGCGCAGGCCGAGGCCGTGAACCGGTCGCTCAAGGACCAACTGCTGCAGCAGCAGCTCTTCCTCGCGGCGCTGCAGCGGCGCGTGGCCGACTCGCCGCTGCTCGCCCCCTCGCGCAGCCGCGAGATGTTCGAAGCGCTGCACTCGTTTGTCGAGCTGCCCGGGGACCTCGCGCCAGCCACGCGCGCCGAGCGGCTCAATGCGCACTGCGAGCTCGGCGAGCGCGTGGCGCCGGCCGCGCTCGACCGCTTCACGCGCGCGTTGATGGACCGCCCGCCCGCCGGTGACAGCCCTGTGTCCGCGCACACGAGTATTATGGCCGACGGTCGCCACACGTTCGTCTCGAGCCTGCTGGTTGGCCGCTTGCCCCGCACGACGCTGCGCGAGGCGCTGGACGCCTCCGCGCACTACTTCAGCGCGCTGCCGGCCGAGATGAGCCGCCGCGGCATCGTCGCTCAGTCAGAGCTCACGGTACCTCTGTCACCTTCCATCTCCCGTCTTCTGTCTTCCGTCCCCGCTAACGAGCTGTGCGTGTGTCTGTGTGTGCGCGTCTCTCTCGCTCGCTCGCTATCTGTATGGGGGATGCAGCTGCTGGAGAAGCTCGACGGCACGCGCAGCTACTCGCGACTGCACTACCGCTACGGCTCGCACTTCGTGACCAACACGAACACGACGCGTAGCCTCCGCGTCTCCGGCGGCCGCGCCGTGGTCGTCATCGACTTTATCGACCGCGACGACCTGCATCCAACCGCGACGCGACCCGGCGACCTGCTGCGCGACTCGACGCTCGTGTAAGCTCCACCGCTCGCACTCTCGCCTCTCTTTGCCGCCGCCAACTCGCACTCACTTGCTCGCGCTTGGACGCCGACGCGCAGGATGATGATGACGGAGGAGAGCGATCCCGCGACTGGCGCGCCGTGTGTGTTGCTGCAGCGTATCAACGCCATCCGATACAACTTGCCGCCGCAGTCGCCGCTGCTGCATGACGAGGTGCGCGCCACGCTGCCGGTGCTCAACGGGGACTTATTTATGGAGGTCGTCTGCCGACACATGATGGAGAAGACCCAGCAGCAGCAGCAGCAGCTGTCGAACGGTCACTAAGGGTCTTCCCGCCCGTCAAGAGAGCTTCTTCGCGTCCGCATTCGCTCCCTCGCGTGCGACCGACGCCAACAGCATCTCCATGTGCAGGTCGCCGTTGAGGAACGGCATGTGGAGCTCGAGGTCCCGATGCAACGTCGGCGAGTGAGGCGGCAGGTTATACCGGTGCACGCGCAGACGGCGCAGCAGCACGGGCTGCGGGCTCGCACCCTCGTCCTCGGCGGTGCGCTTCATACGGCTTACGGTCACAAGCGAGCACGTGTCGATGCTCAGCGGAGGTTCGTCGTTCCCCTGAGCGCCTGCGCGAGAGTCAGACCTGCCCACGCGCTCGTCGTCCTCGTCCACGAAGTCCATGAGCGCGACGCCCAGATCGGCGTGCACGAGCTCGGCCGTAAAGGCCACAGACGTCATCACGCCCTCGAACGACCCGTCCTGGCGCGTTACTTGTCCGTAGAACGAGTCCGGGCCGAGTTCATCGTCCAGCATCTACGGCGTCGAGAGGACACGATATGGCAAACACAACGGGTTATTAGTACTGGGCGGCGCGCGCGCGCGCCAGTGACGAGCGAGCACAAGTAGTACATGGTGCGCGCCATCGGGGTGTGGCAGTACCGAGAAGTCGAGACGGATGCCGAGCTTCCGGCTCATCTCGAACGGCGCCTGCTTCAGGTTGTCCACGACCATGTGGAAGACGCGCGCGACGTCGCTCTCGGGCGGCAGCTTGCACACGAACACGCTGCTCACGAGGGTGCCGGCTGCAGCTACGCCGTCAGCGGTCGGCGGGATGGTCGTCGGCGCGACGCTTGTGCTCGAGAAGGGAAGCACGGGAGACGCGCGCGGTAGCAGCTCGCGCGTGAAAGTGTCCATGATGCTGTCAGCCTCTCTCACGCCGCGCTCGAGGCGGAGTCGCAGCTGCCGCCGCCGTGGATCCTCGCGCTCTTTATCTCCGTCTCGGTCACTTGTGCTGCCGGCAGCGCGCGCGCATAGCCGCATCGGTGTGTGAAGTCGCGCGAAGAGCGCGGTCGCGCTGGCCGCGCCGGCGCTTAATGGCGCGCGCCGCACGAGCTGGTCCTGCAGCGACGCGTAGAAGAGCTGCTGCTGCATGAGCTGGTCACGCAGCGCGCCGTTCTCCCGCTCCACACGCGCCGTCATCGCCTTCTCCCTCGCGGCCGCGCACGCCGCGCGCAGCACGCGCGCGTCCGCGCCAGGAGGCAGCAGCGCCGCACGCCACGCGCCGCTCAGCTCGCCCAGTCGCCGCTCCAGTTGCTGCACCTCGGCGCGCAGCCGTCGGACCTCGTGCTGCATGGTACCGCCAGCGGTGGTTAAGTCAAGTCGCGAGTTGTCCTTCCCGCCTTTCTTGCAAGGAGGCGGGGGGGGGGTCGTGCGCGCACTGTACGTACCGCGGCCGGAAGTGGCGTCCGCCGCGGCTCGTCCGCGCCGGTGGCTGCTGCCGTCGCGAACGTGATCTCGTCGGTCGGCAGGCGCTCGTTGTCACCGCTGCCGCCGCCTGCATCGCGCTGGTTCATTGCGCACACGCGAAGTTGCTTCGTTCAAACGAGCTGCGCGCGCGAAATGATGACGGGGGGTCGCGATGGCGCGGGAGGCATCATTTGCTCTGGATATCTAACTCTTGGTAAATGTATCTCTTGATCCACGCTGTCGCGTTGGCGAAAAGGCAAGTTAGTTGGTGGTCTGGAATATGTGGTGCGTCTACTGTACATTGCGGCATGACCTGTCTAAAGTAAAGAGCCGAATCTGTTCTTGCAGAGTCGAGATTCCTGAATCAAAGGCTGATGCTGAGTTCGGT
>JAADYC010000308.1:0-25045 GCA_023338135.1 Phytopythium kandeliae | reverse complement strand
GCGCGTCGGGGTGGAGCATTTGTAGCGTGTAGATTCGTCGTGCGATATCGCGTGGAGGGTTATGTGAAACATCGGAAAACTCGTCGCGGATTGTGCATTCGCTCACAGAGGACCCACGCGAATATGAGTAGTCATTGATGATACGTATGTCTGCTCCGTTGGATGGCGATTTCTCGATTGCACGGATGGGACTGATGAACACTTCGGGCCACTGAGAAAGAAGCGATTCGTCCACGATGAGATATCGCCCGTCTTTCTGGTCCTGACGATTGCGACGGCGAACTCCGTCGGCACATTCATCGGCCGATACGTGATTCTGAGGACGAAGGGACTGTATTGATAGCTTCACCCGCGACTAGATCGGGAGTACATCGCGACGGACGACCAGATTCCACTGACGGTAGAGCGATATGGGCTTCGCGTCGTGAGGAATTAATGATTCATATAGCATCTTGTTTGGTCTCGGGTTAGTGTCATTTTGTCCGCGCACGAGTCGTACAAATTCTGGCAGAGCGAGCCGAGTCCGCCGGGCAAACTCGGCGAGGAAGGTTATCTCCCCTTTGCCTAGTGAGTGCTCTGCAGTCATAGAGACCGGCGGCACTAACGCAAACCGCCTACCCATATCTAAAAGAGTGGCTGACACGTTGTCAGCCGAGAGCTTGGGCAGCCGACGACATATTGAGAGAGACTGAATCCATGCACGATGAAACCGGCGAGCTGACGGTTGGGGATGCCAAAGTCGCCGTGCCTGAGGCATCCCCTCTGCAAGTCAGAGATCATGGTATGGCGGTGACAAGCCGTTATACTTGGACTTGATGAATATGCGCACCTCATCCGGGAGGTGGACTGGACGGAAGCGGGCGTGCTTCGCATCGAAGCAACCTTCCCGTCGTCTCCGGAGGATGCACCGGGATGTTCGTCGGAAAGACCTGCCGCGTGACGGGAGCGCTTGCTGAGAACTCGGTTTTCGAGACGGACGGCACCAATATCGGAAGTGTCAGAGCTGACCGAGAGCGTGCTAGCACCATCAAAAGGAGGGGAGGCTGGTGTAGGGAGGTGGGCTGATGGTCGACAACGGTATCAGTGATCAACAGTGGATCGCGGTAGAGATCAAGTTGGTTCGTCTTGCGCGACCCGAGGCATGCGTCGAGTATGTGCTGCCGGCGAACGGTGACCACTTCGAGATCAGATGGACGAAGAAGCGGGACGGTAGCATTCGGCTGAAGTGACGACACTAACATCCCTTGCACCACAGACGGGAGTGACTCTTTGCTTTTGCGGCACGCCACGCAGATGGCGTCTTGCATCATGAGGAGTTTGAGGGGGTTCAGAACCATGTCGCGGACAGGTCACCCGACTTGGATGGCGTAGTTAACCGGGTCCACCTTAATGAGGCGAGGTGGATCGTGAAGCGGAACGGACACCATGCTTGACTCTGATAAAACGGTGAGGGATGGACCGCCCAGCGTCCACTCATAACGCGTTACCACTCCGTACGCCCACTGCCCGATCTGAGGCGCTGACGAGTCCACACACGCCATCGGGAGGCCGACGTAAGATCCTGGCCACAGGGTCGCCTCGGCCGCGTCGACACGGAAGTCCTGATCGTCATCACAGTCGCGCTCAACCGCATGTGCCACAGCGCTGCTCCCTTCCACCTGATGTACCCGAACGTAGCCAAACTTTGACGTGTCCGGCGCGTGCGGTGAGCCAACGAACGCTAGGTCGCCCGCACGGACGTTGATCGACGGGCTCTGTGCAGCTGGAAGAGAGATCTTGAAGAGTCGTTCGCTCTGCGAGGCAGAATGAACAATGAGCTTCGCTAGTGGGAGCTACTTTCTAGACTATCTCCGCTCATCTAATTATAGATCGACGTTTTCGAAACTTCCCGCCAGCCGGAAAATCGATCCTCCTCTCGGATGGATCCACCACAGAGTCACAGCGAGACTCCACGCAGAGTCGGACAAAGTGCGCTGGGACGTACACAGCCTTTTCCCGACCTTCTTCGAGTTCCTGCGGCGAGCTGAGACGAGCACGCAACTCGGGAGAGCTGATGGCGACGGCTATTTCGAAGAAGAAGCACAGGCAACGTTTGCTCCACTTGTTCTCACTACTTCTGCTCACGAATAGTTTCGCGATATGCTACATCAAATTTGACTCGACTGGATTACTGGGAATGCTCAAGCAACACCAGTTCATGCTCGACATGCAGCAAACGGTACCTTTTGAGGGAGCGACGCAGTCACAGGAAGATTGTCTCAAGGATAGATCATTGCTTTTCCGTACCTCTCAGCTGTGGTGGGCTGGGCTCTTTGACCTTGAGACCGTTGAGACTCCTGCCGCGTGCCAAACAAGTAGTCTCCTGTCATACAATGGTCGGATACGTCGCCAAGCAGGCGAGAGCGTCAGTGTGCGCTGTCCAAGCAACCACATAGGAACAACGGCGCATACCCGGCACGCAGTGATAATGTACGGCCCGCGGACCCAGACTTCTCGGACTTGGAGCTCAGTTGAAGAGATACTTTGACGCGACAAGCCGATTTACACTGAAGGCGAGAGCTTTTGTAACCTGTTTTGGGACTGCCACCTGTAGCGGTACTGCACTTTTAATCCGAGGCAGGGACTTCATTCGACACGATGGGTTGCGCTGCGATAGCCTCTCCGAATCCATCGCTCTCGACAGCGCCACAGCACCATATCAAGAATAAGTGTACGCAGAGCGCCAGTACCTGCCACGAGGAGCAAGTAGCAGAAGAAGACGAGCGCGATGGCTATGCAATTGCACATGAGGTCGAACGGACCCGAAATGCACCGCTTGATGTCCGGCTTCGCCTTGCTGAAACAACTCCACGGTGAAGATGACCGTGAATGATGGCAAACTCGCTGAGAGAAGCAGTCAGCACCGCTGCAATACAAGTGCACCTGCAGGAACAGGTGTGTAGTCTCGGGGAGAGATTTGTTTGTCAGGTCGAAGATGGTGTCCTGAACGGGCAGGCGAGTGTTGTCGTAGTTGGTGAGCACTGACGCTCCTCCAGCTCAGAGCGTGCCGCCCTTGAGCTCGGCGTTGGCGTTGGGAATCTTGCTGTTAGCCTAGTGATCCTCTTCGAGATTGTTCCCCAAGGCTACCCTGCTGGCGATCGACCAATGCGATGCCTCGTATAAGCCAAGCTCGTTGGAATCGCGTTGATGGCTTGTGCTTCTACATTAGCTGCCTCCTTGTCAACGCGCTAGGCGACGGCGCGACGCGAGATCAGGTAGGAAGAGTGCTCGTGTAAACGATAGGATTGCCAGGCTCAACCGTCGCGTGCAGTCGCCTCAGATGTCAAGTCACCTCGTATTCGCACAAAAGCTGGCCGTCAAACTGACAACGAATTCTCGTCGACAGTACAAGATCAAGGAGATGGGCGGCATAGAGTTCGTGCTCTGTCGATGGTACAGTGCGATTCACTTGAGTTTTGTATGCTGATTTCGCTTGCAGATCGATTGAGAGTCGGATCGCTCGTATACAACCCCATCTCGGAGTGGAATGATGATCTGTCGAGAAGATGAGAAAGGGATCGATTCTGGCATATCAAAATAGCCGCAAAGAACACTAAACAGGCAATCTTGGCATGTCCAAACAGACGTTGTATTGATAAAAGCGCAAAGTAGACAAGCGCGTGTACGACTCGGAGCCCCAGGCATCCCGGGAGCGCCAAGTCGGCAGCCGCAACAGCAGCACAAAGCGCGGGAGACGCTTAGCAGCCCGATCCGCCGGCGATCACGAGGCACGAAGTGCTGTCGAAGATGGCCATGATGTTCGTCATGACGGACCAGACGAGCGCGAAGCTCAGGTAGAACACTGTGACACCGCCGAGCAAGCGGCTGGATCCACCCTTGCGCAGAAGCTCCTGGCACGCCTCCTTCTGCGGTGGCAGCAGCAGCAGGAACACCCACGCGAACATGGTGAAGCAGTACATGATGATGACCGTGTACGTGATGTCCATGCGGACCGAGTGGTCGTCTCCCTGGATGCGCTCGTTGGTGAGGTTGAACGGGTTGTCGATGACCAGCGTGAGCGTCGTAGCGAACGGTGACGCGACGTTCGCCACCGTCGTCACGAGACCGTACACAGCGCCTTCGTTGCCCTCGCCGACGAGCTCGACGATGACAAAGTTGGCGATCATCCAGCCAACACCGTAAGGAAGCTGGACAGCAATCGGCGGACCGAGCCAGAACCACTGGCTGCGGAACACGTCCCAGACCGTGATCATCGTCGTTGCACAGTCGATGACGATGACAAAGGCGCCAGTGGCAATGATCATCCAGCGCCAGTTCCACTGGAGACCCCACTTGGACGTGGCCATCAGACCGAACATGAAGAGCAGGTTGCTGAGGATGTCGCTGAGCGTGCTGTTGATGGGAGTCACGCCCACCATGTACGACTGCACTGGCGAGCTGGCCGTGTACGAAATGTCCTGGAACAGGTTGTAAAAGAAGACGAACGCGATGACCTGGTACACGGCGCGCTTGCAGATGAGGTCGAACAGACCCGAAATGTACTCCTTGAAGTTTGGCTTCTCGTGCTTCTCCTCCTTGATGAAGAACCACGTGGCAGGGAACACAGGCAGAGTGCAGACAGTGAAGATGATCATGAGTTGCGGGAAGCTCAGCGAGAAGTCGAAATCGCCGCCGTACTCCTCGCCGTTGAAGCAGAAACCCGTGATGATCTCACCAATGATAACGACGCACGTGCGCACGGTGTAGATCATGGTCTGCGTCTTGCCACGGCGATCGAGCGGCTCGCGCTGCGCAAACTCAGCAGTGATGCTGTCGGCGCACACGTCCGACATGACATAGCCGAACGCCGCGAAGAACATGAGCATGACGTACTTGGCGCCTTCCGATGGAGCGTCGTAGTTGATACGGGCCTCGATCTCCGGCGTGTAATCAGCCACGTCGATGTCGCGGTCGGAGGCAACAGTGTAGTACGGCTTGCCGATTGGCATGCAGGCCATGACGAGCAGCATGATGAAGCAAATACCCCATCCGATGATCATGTACGGACGACGACGGTAGCCAAAGATCGGGAAGCAGTCGGACATGATGCCATACAGAGCCTTAAAACTCCACGGAAGCACCACGAGCGTACTCGCAGTCGTCACTTGAGCGCCGCTGCAGTTCAGGTACTCCTGTAGAAATGGGTAGATCGTCTCGGGGAGCGATCCGTACACCAGACCCACGACGGCGTACTGGACGAGCAGACCGATGCTGTCGCGGCTGGTGAGCACTGGCGCTCCACCGGCGCGCAGAGCGCCGCCCTCGAACTCGCCGTTGGCATCCGGAGTCTTGACGTCCGTGTAGCCGCCGTCTTCGAGGTCCTTGGCTTGGGAGGCCCCGCTGACGTACGACAGACGCGACGCCAGGGCCGTGTCCACCTTGTTGGAGCCTGTTCCAGGCGCGTGGTTGCCGATCGCCATTGACGCTCTGCTCTTGACGCTCCCCGAGGTCGGTGTCCGGCTTGCGGCGTAGCTGGAAGATTGAACAATGATCTTGTCGGCGTGCCTCACGCTGCACGCCACCGTGTCCGGATTTGAATAGCCAGCCAGCCAGTCCGGGGAGAAAGAGAGATAGAAAGAGAACGAAGGCTCCATTCGCTCAGCGTCCCACAAACGATCCCCATGCGCCTGTGGCCGCGTCCGTTATCGTCGACGTCACGGCCATGAAGATGCACGGGTGCAAGGCCGATCGCGGATTGCCCAGCAGAGGACGCTGAGAAGGGGGCACAAGTAGATATCGCGCTGCTCAATTTAGATGCATCATTCTATTTTGGCATTTCAACACAGCTATAGAATGCCAATTGGTTCCCCTACCACGCCAGAATGTAAATGAATTTGATGCGCATCTCCTTCATCTTGAGAAAGGCCATTTGGATTGTGTTGAATACGGGGTGAGAAGGGACGAGAATGATGATGGGCATAGAGCGCACTAATAAGATTGACCGACTATTTTCGATTTATGATGTAAACTTTGCGACGGAAATTAGCAAAATTCAGTTTTCTGTAATTCGGCATCTCGTTCCAGTGTTAGTTCCTGTGCACCTCAGCAGTGACAAATCGACTTGCTTCATTTACCATCCTAATCTTTCTTGCCATGTCTGCTCCTCCTCTCGCCGAAGTCCCTGGTGTGCCATTACAGCTTCACCACAAGCGCTGAGCCGTGACAGTCTATACGATGCAATCAACCCCCAGCGGAGACGCCCACGTGCTTGAGAAACGCTTTGTAGGTCGCCGCTGAGCTAGTCCCGCGCACTTTTGGGCACGTTGGTCTCCACACCGCCAATCCCTCGAATCCCCACATCGATCTATCAGTCGATCGCGGTAATAGTCATAGGCATGCATCCTCGTTGAGCCCCATGTACGTACAGATAAATCTCAATCGCCGCCAGCGTTCCATAGTGACACGATGCGTCCGTCTGGCAGATCGGGAGTGTAATAATGGCGCAGCGCATGATACGAAACAAACATCGCCATCAGATTCATAATGCCTTCGCGAACCTCTCGCTCCTCTACTCACTGGCTCGCTACACTTTTCGCATCCAAAGGACGAGCGGCACAACACGCGCTCTCTTCTTAGCAGCCCGAACCGCCGGCGATCACGAGGCACGAAGTGCTGTCGAAGATGGCCATGATGTTCGTCATGACGGACCAGATAAGCGCGAAGCACACGACGAAGACGGTGATGCCGCCGATGATCTTGTTCGACCCACCGGTGCGCATCAGGTGCTGCGTCGCCTCCTTCTGCGGCGGTAGCAAGAACAGGAACACCCATGCGAACATGGTGCAGCAGTACATGATGATGACCACGTAGGTGATGTCCATGCGGATCGAGTGGTCATCTTCCTGGATACGCTCCGACGTCAGGTTGAACGGATTGTCCATGACCAGCGTGAGCGTCGTAGCGAACGGCGACGCGACGTTGAAGACCGTCGTCACGAGACCGTACATCGCGCCTTCGTTCCCCTCGCCAGCCAGTTCGACGATGACGAAGTTGCCAATCATCCAGCCGACGCCAGCAGGGAGCTGGACAGCAATCGGCGGACCGAGCCAGAACCACTGGCTGCGGAACACGTCCCAGACCGTGATCATCGTCGTCGCGAAATCGATGATGATGACGAAGATACCGGTGCCGACAATCATCCAGCGCCAGTTCCACTGGAGACCCCACTTGGACGTGATCATCAGACCGAACAGGAAGAGCAGGTTGCTGAGGATGTCGCTGAGCGTGCTGTTGATGGGAGTCACGCCCACCATGTACGACTGCACTGGCGAGCTGGCCGTGTACGAGATATCGGCGAAAATGTTGGCGAGGAAGATGTACCACACGACCTGGAACACGGCGCGCCGAGAGATGAGGTCGAACAGACCCGAAATGTACTCCTTGAAGTTCGGCTTCTCGTGCTTCTCCTCCTTGATGAAGAACCACGTGGCAGGGAACACAGGCAGAGTGCAGACAGTGAAGATGATCATGAGTTGCGGGAAGCTCAGCGAGAAGTTGAAGTCGCCGCCGTACTCCTCGCCGTTGAAGCAGAAACCCGTGATGATCTGTCCGATGATCACCACCACGGTACGCACGGTGTAGATCATGGTCTGCGTCTTGCCACGGCGATCGAGCGGCTCGTGCTGAGCGTAGTCGACCGTGATGCTGTCGGCGCACACGTCCGACATGACATAGCCGAACGCCGCGAAGAACATGAGCATGACGTACTTGGCGCCTTCCGATGGAGCGTCGTAGTTGATACGGGCCTCGATCTCCGGCGTGTACTCCGACGGCTTGATGTCGCGGTCGGAGGCAACAGTGTAGTACGGGTCGCCAATTGGCATGCAGGCCATGACGAGCAGCATGATGAAGCAGATGCTCCAACCGATAAGCATGTACGGACGACGACGGTAGCCAAAGATCGGGAAGCAGTCCGATAGGATGCCGTAGAACACCTTGAAACTCCACGGAAGCACCACGAGCGTACTCGCAGTCGTCACTTGAGCGCCGGTACAGTTCAGGTACTCCTGCATGAATGGGTAGATCGTCTCGGGGAGCGATCCGTACACCAGACCCACGACGGCGTACTGGACGAGCAGACCGATGCTGTCGCGGCTCGTGAGCACTGGCGCTCCACCGGCGCGCAGAGCGCCGCCCTCGATCTCGCCGTTGCCGTCCGGAGTCTTGACGTCCGTGTAGCCGCCGTCTTCGAGGTCCTTGGCTTGGGAGGCCCCGCTGAGGTACGACAGACGCGCGGCGACGGTCGGGTCGACCTTGCTTGACCCCAATCCGGGAGCCCGGTTCGGAGCCGCCATTGTTGCTGAAGGGAAGAAGTGTCGGGGCTCTCGAGTGGGGCTGGTAGTGCGCTGCGCGAGGGAAATCGGAGAATGAGCTCGGTGGGCTAGCTGCGCGCCTCGCTTCCCTGCGTGGCCGCTCCACACCCAGCTCCTCGGCATGCGGACGAGAATGATGTGTACCGTATCAGCGAGCGCCTGACTGACTGAACAGGAATAGTGCAGGGCCACGCAAACCGATGACGGCGCTCGCTGGTGCTGTAGGGAGCGAGTGGGGGTGAGCCGAGGCGTAGCTTGATGCGACTGCTGTTGCAGCACGAAAGGAAAGCGTGACAAAAAAAGAACGAAGGTACCTGTGTTTATTCGTACCCTGTTGAAACAAAACGTGCGAATAGAGTGAAGTTGTAGAGCATCACTTTGAAATCAACCCTCTTATAACACATACAAATGCGTACGGTCTCACATTCGTCGACAATCAATGCACTACATTTTTGTCACACTTACGTTACCAAATAGTTTAGTGCAAAAATGTCAGAATTAAAAAGGATCGAAATGGATTTACTTTGCGGTGTTTTTATTTCGAGAATCAAATTGAAAACCACAAATCGATAGAAAGCTCAAGCTGCCAAACGAGATCTTGAAGAGACGCAATGACAACACTTCAACGAGACTTCCGCGAGCGATAACGCCGACACAAGATAAGGACGGCGGGCCGTTGCGCAGCAGAACGAAACCGTGAACACGCATGTGGGGCAACAAACAACCACTTGATTCATAAAGTGAACACCACCTCTCTTTCGATCCGCCACTGAAAAGAAACTCAACAGGCGAATGCGAACCGGTAGTGGACACAAGGGGCTCCTGACCGCCCCAGCGCCACCATTCTTCCTCCTCAAGACGCTTAGCAGCCCGAGCCGCCAGCAATCACAAGGCATGACGTGCTGTCGAAGATCGCCATGATGTTCGTCATAACCGACCAGACGAAGGCGAAGATGAGCACGCAGATCGTGACCGAGCCGATGAGCTTGTTGGAACCGCCCGTGCGCATGAGCTCTTGTGTCGCCGCCTTCTGCGGGGGGAGCAGGAAGAGGAAGACCCACGAGAAGAAGGTCATGGCGTACATGATGATCACCACGTAGGTGATGTCGAGGCGAACATCGTGGTCGTCCGAGTTGATGCGGTCGTTCGTGAGGTTGAATGGCGCGTCGATCACGAGCGTCAGGGCCGTGGCAAACGGAGACGCGACGTTGTGCGTCGTCGTCAGCAGACCGTACACCGCCGCCTCGTTACCCTCCTGGGCCAGCTCGACGACGACAAAGTTGGCGATCATCCAGCCCACACCGTACGGGAGGTTGACAGCAATCGGCGGGCCGAGCCAGAACCACTGGCTGCGGAACACGTCCCAGACCGTGATCATCGTCGTCGCGCAGTCCACCACGCACACCACGAAGCCAGTGAAGACAATCATCCAGCGCCAGCTCCACTGGAGACCCCACTTCGACGTAATCGCGATACCCGTCAGGAACAACAGGTTGCCCAGAATGTCCGACAGCGTGCTGTTCAGCGGCGTCACGCCAACAAGGTATGACTGCACCGGAGAGCTCGCCGTGTAACCGATGCCAGCGAAGATGTTGGCCAGAAGGATGTACCAGATGACCTGGAACATGGCACGCGAGCAGATCAGGTCGTACAGACCCTTCATGTACTCCCCGAAGTTGGCGCGCTCGTGCTTCTCCTCCTTGATGAAGAACCACGTCATGGGGATCACGGGCGCCGTCAGAACCGCCATGATGATCATGACCTGCGGGAACGTCAGCGAGAAGTCGAAGTCGCCGCCGTACTCCTTGCCGTTGAAGCAGAAGCCCGAGATCAGCTCACCGAAGATGACGACAACCGTGCGGACGATGTAGATCATGGACTGCGTCTTGCCGCGAATGGCCTCGGGCTCACGCTGCGCGAAGTCCACCACGATACTGTCGGCGCAGACGTCCGAGAGCACGTAGCCGACAGCGGCCAAGAACATGAGGATGGTGTACTTGCCAGCCTGGCTCGGAGCGTCGTAGTCAATGCGAGCGATCACCTCGTCGGTGTAGTCCTCGACTGCAAGATCACGGTCGTCCGGGTTCTGGAAGTACGGGTCGCCCTTGGGCATGCACGCCATCACGATCAGCATGATCTCGCACATGGTCCACCCGATGACCATCCACGGGCGACGACGGTAGCCGAAGAGCGGCACACAGTCCGTCAGGATGCCGTAGAACGCCTTGAAGCTCCAGGGGAGCACCACGAGCGTCGACGCGGCCGTCACCGTCGCTCCCGATGCATTGAAGTAGTACATGAGCAACGGGTAGATCGTGGCGGGCAGCAGACCGTAGTTGAGACCGACAGCCGCGTACTGGAACAGGAGGCCCAGACCGTCCTTGCTCGTGAGGACCGGCACCTCGCCAGCGCGGAGCGCACCGCCCTCGTACTGCGGCGTCTCGTCCGGGGTCTTCACGCCAGTGTAGCCGCCCTCCTCGACATCCTTGGTCTGCGACGTGCCGCTCACGTACGACAGTCGGGGGTTCAGGTCGAGCTTGGACGCGCCCGTGCCGGTAGTGTGGTGGATCGCCGACATGACTTGCTTCTCTCAGCTCTGGACTGGGCTGCACGTCAGCTCCGCGAGGCGAATTGAGGAATGAGCGGGAAGCCACGGCCGGCACCGAGGTCGACTCGACTCGATCGTGAGCCGGACACGAAAAGCCAAGCGTCGTCCTGCGCGTACACGAGGAGTACGTCGCTCGCCTCGGAGCGAGGTGCAATTCGCTTGACTGGTGCTCCTCTCGACGTTCCCGGCGCATCGCGAGCTCCGTCGGGCCGGCTGGCCGGTGCCCGTCGTCACGGAGAGTGACGGAGAGTGCAAGAACTGCATGGCCACACTATGCAACTCATTGCCCTTGAAGCTCACAGCGCGCACATCTCGAGCGAGCGCAAGCTGATGAAGAATTCGTTTCTGTAGTGCATCTAGCTTCGCAGGGGTTGAAAATGTGGGAGATCGATGTGAAACCTCATGAAGAATCGAGACTTGACAATCTCTTCATATATTGGTTATGAAGGGCCATTCGTTATAAGTAGCGAGGATCGGTTGAGAAGAAACCACCCATTCGTCTCAAGCCAAACTAGCGAATTGTATACTCCCGAGATGAGGTTATACACCATGTCCACGCATGTCAACTTTGACCCGGAGCATGCCAGCCGATCGATCGGCATTGGACAGCTACGTCTTGGCATACTTTGAACCAGGAGCGCAGCGTTGAGCGAGCGCGACATGGTTCTCTGGCGAAATGCCGCTCCAGGCTCGCGCGGCAGTTGCTTGAGGGGGTGGTGCCGCGGATTCCTCTTCAGCTTTTCGGCCGAAGTCAAATAGCGATATAGATTAAAGTTTTAATCCGTGGCTTGGCACATAATTGTACGGATTTACAAAACACTTCGTGCTATCGTGCTATCACAGCAAATCGCTCCTAGTCTTCCTAGTCTGCAGCAAAACGGATCTTGGCGAGATTTTGGGAATATAGAATCTTTCGAAATGCTCTTTCCTGAACTCCTTCCTCCCAAACAAACACCGAAGAAACTGCAGCAAAGGGCTCGAACGAGTCCCATGGTGCTGCCGACAGGATCGTCTTGCACATAGTGCATCCCGACCACACCCGTTCACGGGCCTCGAGACCGAGGACTTCTGCTCACTTCCTCTTTCTCTAGTTGTCTGTGATCAAAGACCTCCCAGTGCCAAGTCTCGGAAGGACTGTAGAAGGTCGCGCCGAGCTTTTCGTCTCAAATTTTACGTTTATTTGCGCTTGCACTTTTCCAAAAGAAGCGGAAACTTGCCTTGATTCCGTGGGATCTGTCCAGGCTACGCGCGCATCATATTTTGCTAGGTGAGCCCGAGCCGGCGGCATGTCGGGTGACGCGCCTTTTGTCGAGTCAAAGAGCACCAATCGCAACTGCGCAAACGCCGACGCGGCTGTCCGCCGGTGCAGAGGACGTGTCACGGTCAGCGCTACAAGCGACCAGAACCGGGCCGCGCTTTAAACATGGCGGAGAGAGACTGGCCGAATGCGCGATCGATCGCTGATCGCTGCGGACTGGTCCGCCCGGCTCTGCGGCCGCCCCTGTCCGTGTCGCGCGACCCGTCGTCGCCGAGCATACAAACCCCTCGATGCCGTCGCGCCGCTCCAATAAGTCGCCTCCCCGCGCTTAGCGTTTCCGAGGCGGTGTCGCCGCGCGCGGACGAATAGCTGCAGACGAGTGGAGCTGCTGTGCACAGGCTTGGCAATCATTTCCCGGAGCATCGCCAAGACTTGGAATTTGTATGCGACTACGCGAGAGGGGCGGCGCGGGCGGGAACCACCGCTCGCGCATTCATGCTCGAGCACTTTCGTCTGCGGCCCACGCGCGCCTACAGAGCAGCCACGGTCGCGGATCGGATTGATGCATAGAAGCCCTCGCCCCCTCTCCGGCGGGAGGTACGCCCCGATCTGATGTGTAAACGAGCTGTCGCCCATCGCGAAAGCGCTTGCCAATCCGTGAGGACGCGGCTTCTCGCGACGCATGTCTGCCCGCCCACCTCGGGTTCGATTTCCGCGATCATGGCGGCGTCGGCTTCGCGGCCGAGATCGATGTTGCTCGCATCGACCAGAGCAAGTGCGCGCATCCCGCCGATCCGGCAGGCGCCTCTGTTGAAGGCAGTGGGTTTAGTCAATGACAGTCACTTCGAAGTGGAGACGCGTGGACAGTGCCAGCCTTGGTTCCCAACGACCAACGCGGCGGATCCGCGGTGCGGTGCGGCGTAGATGGTGATGGTGGTGGTGGTTTCGTCGTTAGAGACGCACGTAGGCAGGAAAAGAGCACGCAAACAGCGAGGAGGCAGCGCAACGTCTCCCTTGGATGTGCAAGCATATATCCGCGCCGAGCGCGCAACTCAGCCACGCAAGCAACGAAGCACGAACCGCAGAAGGCGAGAGATCATGGAGCGTGTCCGCATTGAAAGCCAACAGAACACACTAGAGCTACGGTGTGAACAACAAATGCAAGTTAGAAGCGCACACACACACTTCGCACCAGGGTGCCGCGGTCGATACGCTCGCGCGTTTATAGCGACGGAGTCCCGGGTTCGCCGGATGCTTAGCAGCCCGAGCCGCCAGCAATCACGAGGCACGCCGTGCTGTCGAAGATCGCCATGATGTTCGTCATGATCGACCACACGAACGCAAAGACGAGGTAGAACACCGTCGTGGCGCCGAGCCACTTGCTCGAGCCGCCCTTGCGCATGAGCTCCTGCATCTCCACCTTCTGCTTCGGCAGGAACACCAGGAAGATCCACGAGAAGATCGTCATCGCGTACATGATGATGACCGCGTACGTCAGGTCCTTGCGGATCTCCGTGTCGTCGTTCTGGATCCGCTTGCTGTTCAGGTCGAACGGCTTGTCGATCACGAGCGTCAAGGCCTGCGCGAACGGGCTGCTCAGGTTGGACGTCGTGGTAATGAGGCCGTACACCAGACCCTCGTTACCCACGCTCGCGAGCTCCACGATGAAGTACGTCGAGATGATCCAGCCGACGCCGTACGGCAGCATCACTGCCATCGGCGGGCCGAGCCAGAACCACTGGCTGCGGAACACGTCCCAGATGGTGACGAAGGTCACGATCGCGTCCACGACGATCACGAACAGGCCGGTGGCAATGATCATCCAGCGCCAGTTCCACCCGAGACCCCACTTGGATGTAGCCATGATGCCGCACATGAAGAGCAGGTTCGAGAAAATGTCGGCAAGCGTCGAGTTGAGCGGCGTGACGCCGACCATGTGCGACGCCACCGGGGAAGCCGCCGTGTAGGAAATGCTCGAGAAGAGGCCCTGGAAGAAGTTGAAGAAAATGAGCTGGTAGAACGCGCGCTTCTGGATCATCGCCCACATGTCCTTGCAGTACAGACGGAAGCTCACGCGCTCGCTCTTGTCCTCCTTGATGAAGAGCCACGTGACGGGGAGGATCGGGCACACGCACACCGTCACGATGATCATCAGCTGCGAGAACTTCAGCGAGAAATCGAAGTCGCCGCCGTACTTCTCGCCGTTGAAGCCGAAACCGACCAGGACCTGGCCGGCGATCACGAGCGCCGTGCGGACAGCGTAGATGGCCGACTGCGTCTTTCCGCGCACCTCAATCGGCTCGCGCTGGGCGAGCTCGACCACCATGCTGTCGGCGCAGACGTCCGAGAGCACGTACCCAAAGGCAGCGAAGAACATGAGCATGACATACTTGCCGGCCTGACTGGGGGCGTCGTAGTTGATACGCGCCTCAATCTCCGGGGTGTAGTCCTCCGGCTTCACGTCGCGATCCTCCGGGTTCGTGAAGTACGGATCCCCCTCGGGGAGGCAGGCCATGGTGATAAGCATGGCGATGCAGATCGACCAGCCGACGAGCATCCACGGCTTGCGGCGACGACCGTAGATAGGCACGCAGTCCGACAGAACGCCGTAGAACGCCTTGAAACTCCACGGCAGCACCACCAGTGTCGACGCCGTACTCACGACGGACCCCTCGGCATTGAAGTAGTTCTGGAGGACGGGGTACACCGTAGCGGGCAGCAGACCGTACACCAGTCCGATCGCGGCGTACTGCATGATGAACCCGAAGTAGTCCTTGCTCAGAAGGTTGGGCTTGCCGCCGGGACGCAGCGCGCCGCCGTCGTAGTAGCCGTCGGCATCGGGCGTCTGGGCTCCCTTGTATCCCTCCTCGACGTCCTTCGTCTGCGACGTGCCGCTCACGTACGACAGGCGAGACACGAGGTCTTCCTTCTGCACGCTGCCAGCACCGTGGTGCTTCGCCGTCGCCATGGCTGCAGCTCCGATCCGGTTGTCCTTGGGGAGTCGAGGGTCGAGTCGCGGCCTGGAGGAAAATTGGAGAATGAACAAATCGGCGGACGAACAGCGCACAGAGCCCGACAGCTGCTCTCCGCGGTGGCGAGTCCTCGCAAGCAGGTGTGCCAGTAGATCTATTGGCACGAATCGACCGGCTTTGCGGGCGAGGACGGACGGGAACTACGCGTGCAGGTGGGGCGAGCTGCACGCCCGCGTGGTAGTGCTCTCTTGCTGTTAGCGAGCGAGGCATACCAGGCGGCTGCATTCACACACTTTTCGGCTGTGAAAACTGCATTACGATCAGAAGTGTCCGTTTTATGTGTGTGCGGGACCGGATTTTAATCTGAGTTCCTCCGTCTCTCTCCTATATTTGCATACCGCATCAGCACTAGTACGTCCAAGCACGGCATCATCTACAAGTCTGCCTCAACTCCGCCTTCATTCTTTCATGTGCGCTGCATTTATTGAATTCTCAGACAGATTTACTAATTGAAGTTGCGGAATGGAGATCCACATAAACCGTCCATATCGATTTGTGCATTCATTCGTTTGGCACCGGGCCACTAGCCCTTGCCGGCCAGTCCACTCCGCCGCCTTCAGGCCCTCGCCACTGAAGAGAGGGAGAAGTCTGCTGTCTGCTGGGCAGGCTCGGCGACCAAGCTGGCTGGAGTCAGTAAGTGATGTTTGACGCGTCATGGACATTGTCAAACGTCACATATCGCGATGACGTTGCGGGGCTGGCCGTAGACGTGGACGGAGCCACGACAGATAGACAGATGGAAGTCTTCGGTGACCTCACCGTGGGAAGTGCCAATGAAAGTGGGACGATGGCGCAAGCGTGTCTTTCAGTGATCTCTTTATGCCGACATCAACAATTATCTGTCTTGACAAGATATCCTGCTTCAGAGTCGCCATCAAGCCCTCACTCAGCATCAATCGAAATGATTTGATTCATCTGTCACAGGTATTGCATTCATACAGTTTTCCGCCTCTACACCCGGCCTCCTCAATTCCACGGACGACGGAGTGGCGGTATGATACATCACTGATGGGACCGCACGTCGTCGAACGTGATGGGAGCGACTTGATTGCCAATCCGACGCGACAGCAGGCTGGACGTCCCATCCCGAGTGCCAGCTCGTGGGTAGTCGCCCCGTCTGCGCTTCTCCTGATCGCGAAGCGCTGACGCTTCTGTGATTGGAAGTCAGACGCATTCGCTGCTGGCTGCATGACATGCGGCGGCTTCTTCTCTTCAAACTGGCAGCACTGCGCTACGAAGCTTGCCACGATACTCTCGCGCCTGCATTGCGCGGCGTCAAGTCGCCTGCGCAATGTGCGCCGCACTGTCGAGCATTCGGATGGAAAGTCGCAGAATGCCTGCCCACTGCACTGCAGTTGACCGCCAGCCAGTACTGGGCCGCGCACTCGAACGCCCGCCTGCTGCAAGTCGCATGAGCGAGCGTCCATTACTTGCGTTACTGCAGCACGGTTCGCAATATCGGCCTTGTCGGGATTGCACGGTTTCTCTCCTCCTTTCCATCGGTTCCCGTGACCAGTCCCGCTCGAACGAGACCGCCGTCGAAAAGGCACAAGGATCCAAGCAAGCAATCACTCGGCAATGTCTATCGTCGCTGCGCACGAGGGGACACTCGATCGATTGCATGGAGTCCGTGAGTGCAGTGGCCGGCTGGTTGCCGCGCGCACTCCCATGATCCGAGCCCATCGCTCGAGTTTCGATTCGAACTCGGAAGCACGCGGCTGTGCGGTCACCCCGATGGATGTGCAAAGCGAGCAAGCACCTTCAGGCGGGTATTCGCCATTATCCCACTGCGGATCGCCTGCACCGCACCCGATTGAACGGTCGCGCAAGTCACCAGCACCTCTTGTCCGGCGTGGCGGCTGCTCGCGGTCGCCCCAGCAGCGGCGGGCCGAGCAACCGAGCAACCGAGCACTGCAACTGATGTCACATCTCCGCGATCCAATTGCACGCATCGCCAACATGCGGCGACTTCTCTTCGACCTCCGGCTCGAAATGTCGACGAGCGCGTTCGGCGACGACTTGTGCGTGTGCGGTGCTGGCCTCCCATCCCGATCGTATCATCGGATTGCCAATCGATCCCTCTAGCTGCGTGAATGGCATTCGCCCAGCCGTGCGAGATCCACAGCATCCCGCACGCACAAACGCATCACATATTCGGACAAACAACGCTAATATTGCGTGACGGCCGGCACGGCTCTACGTTCGATGCCACTTGTCGGCTCATCAGAGATCGGAGCGGCACCCGAGGTAGCCGCCGACGAGCGTCGCGCGGCCTCACTTGTCAAAACGACCGCGGTCAAGCTCACTCTTCAGCGCAACACCAGCCAACCTAGCAGCCCGAGCCGCCGGCGATGATGAGGCACGACGTGCTCTCGAACATGGCCATGATGTTCGTCATGATCGACCACACGAACGCGAAGAGGATGTAGAAGACCGTGATGTAGCCCATGATCTTGCTCGAGCCGCCGGTGCGAAGCAGCTCCTGCGTCTCCTCCTTCTGGCGCGGCAGCAGGAAGAGGAAGACCCACGAGAAGCACATCATGGCGTACATGATGATCACCGCGTACGTGATGTCCATGCGGATCGAGTGGTCGTCCGTCTGCACGCGCTCTGTCGTCATGTTGAAGGGCTCGTCGATCACGAGCGTCAAGGAGGTCGCGAACGGCGTCGCGAGGTTGGACACCGTGGTGACGAGGCCGTACATGACGCCCTCCTGGCCGACACCCGCGAGCTCGACAATCACGTACGTCGAGATCATCCAGCCAATACCGTACGGCACCTGCACCGCAATAGGCGGGCCGAGCCAGAACCACTGGCTGCGGAACACGTCCCAGACCGAGATGAGCGTCGTGGCGCAGTCGATGATGTACACGAAGGCGCCGGTGAAAACGATCATGCCGCGCCAGTTCCAGTGCAGACCCCATCGGGACGTGACGGCGATGCCGGCCAGGAAGAACAGGTTCCCGAGGATATCACTCAGCGTGCTGTTGATGGGCGTGACACCGATCATGTACGACTTGACAGGGGACAGAGCCGTGTACGTGATGCCCTGGAAGATGCCGGCGAAGAATGTGTAGGCGATGACCTGCCACACCACGCGCTTCTGGATCACTTCCCACAGGTCGCTCATGTAGTGCTTGAAGTTGACGCGCTCGGTCTTGTCCTCCTTGATGAAGAACCACGTGATGGGGAGAATGGGGCACGAGCAGACCGTCACGATGATCATGACCTGCGGGAACGTCAGCGAGAAGTCGAAGTCGCCGCCGTACTCCTTGCCGTTGAAGCAGAAGCCCACGAGGATCTGGCCGATGATGACGACGACCGTGCGCACGATGTAGATCATAGACTGCGTCTTGCCGCGAATCTCAAGGGGCTCACGCTGCGCGAGGTCGACGACGATGCCGTCGGCGCACACGTCCGACATGACGTACCCGAAGGCGGCGAAGAACATGAGCATGACGTACTTGCCGGCCTGGTTCGGCGCGTCGTAGTTAATGCGGGCTCGAATCTCGTCCGTGTAGTCCGCCGGCTTGATGTCGGCGTCCTCCGGGTTCTCGAAGTACGGGTCGCCCGCAGGCATGCAGGCCATGACGAGCATCATGGCGATGCAAATCGTCCAGCCGACGATCATGTACGGCTTGCGGCGCAGTCCGAAGATGGGAACGCAGTCCGAGAGCGCGCCGTAGAAGGCCTTGAAGGACCACGGGAAGACCACGAGCTGCGTCGCGACCGTCACCTGCGTGCCCGTCGTGTTGAGGTAGTTCTGCAGGAACGGGTAGATGGTCGCCGGCATGACGCCGTACGTGAGCCCGACGGCGGCGTACTGGAAGAGCAGCCCAATGTTGTCGCGGCTCGTGAGCACGGGTGCGCCGCCCTCGCGCAGGGCACCACCCTCGATGTCGGGCGTGTTCGCGGCCTTGTAGTCCTCCTTGGCCTTGGACGTCGAGCTGATGTACGACAGCCGCCCATCCAGGTCGTGCTTGTTCGGCGCCGTGGACGCCATGGTCGCGGAGAAACCCGGGAGCTGGGCGGGCTAGCGGGCTGGCTGGGTCGGTCTGCGCAGGCGCCGGCGAATTCGCTTCTGAGCCGAATGAGGCGCGAAGCGCGCGTGGCGCCCGGCCCCAGCGGCGCGCGAAGACTGGCGGCCGCGTGCGCGCGCGCATGCGCTGGCGCGCCACGGCGACGACGCCAAGCCAGACTCTCGGTCCGTCTACGTCGTGGGAGAGACCGGCCGGGTGGTCATACAGTCTCCGGTACATTAGCCCCGGCCGGCGGCACCGGATGGTGAGGTGGTGGGCGACTGCGGACTGCGTGCGCCAGATTGCAGGGACTACCAGCGAGACACCGGCACTGTATATCGGTCGGGATCGGCGGACGGCAAGCTTTGATGGACCTGATAAATGGTACGGACGGGCGAACGCGCTCGCTTGGGTCGCGCCTGCGAGACCAGCTCTGTCTGTCTAACATTGTTTCAATGGCGCAGTCCAATGCCGGAGCCAACCTGCTCGCCCGTGGCTCTTCCCTGCGCGCTGCACTTACGCCGGGGAGCTCCTCGTCTCGTCTGCTGCACGGACGCATCACCTGCTGCCTCCACCAGATGCGCCGTGTGATGACTGGCGAGCGAAGGCTTCAGCCGCCGGAGAGACCGAGACGGCCGAGTCCGCCTCACCGACGAGCCCGGTTTCGTTGAGGCGCGTCGCGTCGTCGTCCTCGCCAACGCCGCAATGCACTGAACAGCATTCATCGCTTGCAATGCTCTGCCGTGTGGCGCAGCGGCTCCTGCCTGCCTGCTTGCCTGCCTGCCTACTGCCTATTGCTGTCTTGCGTCGAAGTTTGTGTCGGGTCGCTCTTCCTCTCCGAGGTCTCCCTCAATTCCTGCGTGACGAGGCCGCGTGCTGACGACGCTGTCGCCGGGACGAAGAGGAAATCCCACCCCCGAGGAGACGATCTCCTCCGCCGATATGCCGCGGGGCTTGAGCCGATCGATCGATCGATCGACAGCTCGGTGGCGATCGACGGCGATTTGGCAAAGCGGAGGTGATCAAGCGAGTGTGCGAGCGCGCGTGCGCGAGCGAGCGAACAGCGCGGCCTCGATATTAGTCTCGCCGCCATGCACTGTGGGTAGGCGCTGTGATGTGACGCGCTTCCGCGCTGATCCATGGCAAAGAGCCGGCATTCGTCCGCGGTAAGTGGCGCCGAGGCGTTGCATTGCACGGGCAGGGTGGTGCGTGATGCATGATGCATCAACTGTGAGTGTGCTGACGAGCGCGGTCCCGCCTCGGCATACAATCGCGCAGTCTAATGCAGTGAATCCGCTCGCCCGCCCGCTCGCCCGCCCGCTCGCTCGCTCGCTCGCTCGCCCACGCGGACCGCGCCGCAAAAACGCGCTGAGAAGATGCACAGTCCGGAGGACCTCCAGAGAGAGACGACGCCGACGACAGCGACCGCGCGCGCCTCAAGAACTCGTTCGCGCCGGTTCATGGCGTGCGCTCGCGTCCTCCTCCCATCCCCGCGCCATCCAGCGAGGAGTGGGCGGCGAGGCGAAGTGGTTCAACCGCTGGCCTGGTCCCGTCCGGAGGGATTTGCTCGGTCGCCGTCGCGCGGTCAGATGTCAAGATGGGCGACACGACGCCAGCCACCCGACACATGGCGGGTCCGGTCAACTAGCCCGGGCTCGTGCACGCGGAGGAACTCGCGCGACGAAGACCGCCACGCACTCGGACATGCTCTCGCGCAACGTAGAGACCGTGTGTTGGCCGGACTTTACTCGCGCCGCCGCGGGGGTGGGTGGTGGAAACACATGCAAATCAAGCGATGATGATACAGCTAGCACCTCTCGGCGGCGAAGTCACGCGCGCACACACACAACACGCACACAGCACACATGGCCCGCGCGCGCGACTGGGCGACGGCGAACCGGTTTGCGCAGCCACCTCGCCTCCCAGCAGCGACTGCGCGCGCACCGCCGCGCGGCGAGCGACGTGGAGCCCTGTGTGTGCGTGGCGGTGTGCGTGGCGGTGGTGCTGGCGCAGTAGTCGCCGCAGACTGGTTTCCGCCGACCACTGGTCCATCCAGGCCGCCCGCTCTAGCACCCAGAGCCGCCGGCGATCACGAGGCAGGCCGTGCTGTCGTAGATGGCCATGATGTTGGTCATGATAGACCAGATGAGCGCGAAGACGACGTAGAAGATGGTGAGCCCGCCGAGGAGCTTGCTGGTGCGGCCCGTGCGGATCAGCTCGCGCATCTCGGCCTTCTGCGGCGGCAGGAACACGAGGAAGACCCAGGAGAAGAAGGTCATCGCGTACATGATGATCACCGAGTAGGTGATGTCCAGACGGATCGAATGGTCGTCGTGCTGGATGCGCTCCGTCGACAGGTTGAAGGGCTGGTCAATCACGAGCGTCAGCGCCACCGCGAACGGGCTGCTCAGGTTTGACACCGTCGTGATGAGACCGTAGACAAGGCCCTCATTGCCCTTCTCCGCCAGCTCCACGATGTAGAACGTCGAGATCATCCAGCCGATGCCGTACGGCACCTGCACGGCCACGGGCGGGCCGAGCCAGAACCACTGGCTGCGGAACACGTCCCAGACCGTGATCATCGTCGTGGCGCAGTCGATGATGCTCACGATGATGCCCGTGACGATGATCATCCAACGCCAGTTCCAGTGCAGGCCCCACTTCGAGGTGATCATGATGCCGAGCATGAAGAGAAGGTTGCCGAAGATGTCGCTGAGCGTCGAGTTCAGCGGCGTGACATTCACCATGTACGACTGGATCGGAGAGCTGGCCGTGTACGTGATGCTCGAGAAGAGACCCTGGAAGAAGGTGAAGAAAATGAGCTGGTAGAACGACTGGTGCTGCAGCATCGTCCACATGTCCTTCATGTACTTGAAGAACGGGTACCGCTCGCTCTTCTCCTCCTTGATGTAGAACCACGAGATAGGCACCACCGGCGCCGTGCACACGGTTAGGATGATCATGAGCTGCGGGAACGTGATGGAGAAGTCGAAATCGCCGCCATACTTCTCGCCGTTGAAGCCGAAGCCCACGAGGATCTCGCCTAGGATCACGACCGCCGTGCGAACGATGTAGATCATGGACTGCGTCTTGCCGCGCACCTCGACGGGCTCGCGCTGCGCGAGGTCGACCATCATGCCGTCGGCGCACACGTCGGACATCATGTAGCCGACAGCTGCCAAGAACATGAGCATGACGTATTTGCTGGCCTGGCTCGGCGCGTCGTAGTTGATGCGCGCCTCGATCTCAGCCGTGTAGTCCTCCGGGTCCACGTCGCGGTCCGACGAGACAGTGTAGTACGGTGTGCCCTCGGGCATGCACGCCATGACGAGCGTCATGATGAGGCAGATGGTCCACCCGATGACCATCCACGGCTTGCGGCGGTAACCGTAGATAGGCACGCAGTCCGACAGGATACCGTAGAACCACTTGAAGCTCCAAGGGAACACCACCAGCGTCGAGGCTGTGGTGACCACCGTCCCGGACGCGTTGAAGTACTCCTGCAACAACGGGTAGATGGTCGCGGGTAGCACGCCGTAGTTGAGCCCCACCGCCGCGTACTGGAAGATGAAGCCGATGTAGTCCTTGCTCAGCAGGTTGACTTGTCCTCCGGGCCGCAGCGCGCCGCCCTCGAACTCGCCGTTGCCATCCGGCGTCTGCGCGGGCTTGTAGCCCTCCTCGATATCCTTGGACTGCGACGCACCGCTCACGTACGACAGTCGCGTCGGGAAGTCCAGCTTCTGCTGGCCCGTGACCGAGTGGTGCGGCGCCGCCATGCTTGTGCAGGGTTTTGCTGGCCAAGTTGGCGGTCGGTCGGGCGCTTGCCGCTGCTGGAGAACCCGGAGTGCGTCCGATCGGGGAGATTGCGGAATGAGCGGGCGATCGAGCGATCCGTCTGCGGCTCGGAACGGCCCAGGAGAGACGGTCGACGGCCGGAGATGGAAGACCCTTGGAGATCAAGGAAGAGCCCGCCGCCAGCCAGCCGCGAGGCGGGCTTGGAGCATCGGCGTCCGCTCCTCCTCCTTGCTCGGCTCCCCATGGAGGAGTCTCCATGCTGTAGCAGAGTGCAGCCGAGCGTTGCAGTGCATCCGTGTGGCGCAGTGAGGTGCTGAGCGGTTTGAGATCGTGGAGGAATGGGCCGGTGTCCATCTTCCGCGGGTCGGCGTCACTCCCAGAAGTTAGTCGTCAACTCGCGGTAATGTCAGTACATAAAGGCGCTCTCTGGCCGCGATACAAAACCCAGCATCACTTCGTGCTAAACGAGAGCTGAAGGCTGATGACGCTGCGCGCGTCACCGTGAGGAGCAGCACCATTGTGCAGCACAGCAACGAGCGTTGTGCGCCAGAGACGGGTCCGCCGCGACAGTGACGGACCAACCCAATCACGTGTCCTGCGCACGAAGCGCTCGACGCTCGACGCTCGACGCTCGACGCTCGACGCTCGACGCTCGACGAACGACGCGCCTCCTCGGAAGTGGGGAAGGGCGAGCGAGCATTGGACGACAACGTGACGGAGGAGCGAGGGAGATCGTGCCTGCCTCACCCGCCGTGCGGACGCACAGTACTTGAGCATTCTTCTTCCCCCGCGAGCCGCGAGCCGCGAGCCGGGCGTCCCCACGACCAGCGCAGCGTTTCCTATTGCAACGAATATCAGCGAGCTCTGAGCTGCACCGCTGAGAGGAACTCCACGACGTCTACGGCCATTCGAAACTACCAGCGCGCGCGCATCGAACGCGATGTTTCAGCGGCTACACTGACCGCTGAGAGTAATCGACGGCGCGAGTCGCGCGTCGCTGTGGCGGCTTCCGAGATGATCCCAGGCAGTCAAACGCGAGAGGACGACTTGACGGGCCAAGGAGTGCACGACTGCAACGGCGGTATAGCTGCGCGTGTGAAGACGAAGGTCGTGGTGGTGGGCAGGCATAGCCCCACCACCCATCAAGTCGCGTCAAGTCTGCGGCCTGCCTTGCAGGTTGGTCGAGCAGCAGAGCAGCATGGCGCACAATCCAGCCGAAGAAGGATTGAAGCGTGCACAATCAACACAGCGCTCATACAATTATTGGGATCATGATTGGTGATCGTGAGTGCAGAACCGGGTCGTAAGAGTCAATTGCTGCTTACAAACTCCAAGTGACTGCTTCGACGCACGCATCTCCCCGGAAAGTCGCGCGAAAAGGTAACGCAATATTTCTCCGATACAAAACCCAACATTATTTCGTGCTAAACGTGAACTGAAGGCTAATGACGCTGCGCGCGTCACCGTGAGCAGCACCATTGTGAGATTAACCTCTGTCAGCTAGGTTTCCGCCGCTCGCTTTGCGAGCGCGCCTACCTACTGGCTACGACCTAGAATACGGGCTGTACCGTGTGAGCAGACTCGAGTCGAAACTCCCGGACAGACGCTTTTTCACTTTCCACCAAGTTCTTCAACCGCGTTGCAAGTACTCCGGTCTTGGTCGCTCTTCGAGCAGCTCCGTTGCCACGTGCAGGATGTTCAGCGAGGCGTTCGCGTCACGGTCCAAAAAACTCCTGCAGCCACTGGTTTTACAGTGCAAAACGTTTCGGGATGTGGCTTTGCCTTTGGGTTTGCCGTTCAAGATCTTCGGGAAGGCGACGTCTTCGATGTCTTCATGACAGTAGTAGCATCGCTTGCTTGTCCGAGATTCATCGATCGGTCGAACAGTAGCGTGCTTGGCAAGCTCCTTCTTCAATGCCTTCACAGGTCCGGTTGCGTGTCCCTTGATACCATCGCGGCGACTCCAGTCTCCAAATCCCACG
>JAADYC010000307.1:0-25126 GCA_023338135.1 Phytopythium kandeliae | reverse complement strand
TTTGTGTTGGCGGATCACGTATGCGATTCCGTCATCACGCGCACAGCTTTGCCCAATCGCAGATGCTTCAGCTTTCCGAGTTTTGTCGAATGAGATCGGCCTCGACACTTTACATTCCTCTAATACCATATATCTAGCCTCGCCGCTGCAACTTATCCGGTTTCAGAGTACAGTGCGGCAAGACACGAGAACATTTGCCACGCCGTCGCCATCCGAGTGAGGTGCTGCTCCCTGCCGGCACTGAAGCGCGCCGTCCTCACCCTGCACCCGTCCCCGCCCCGCACGAGCGCGGCACTCGCATCCGCCGCCTCCTCTACCCGCGGCTCACCGCAGCGCCAGCGCCGGCGCCAGCACCGGCACCTGCACCAGCTCTAGCCGGGCGTGCGGTCCGGACGTCCTCGCGGCGGTCCCTCTGTTTGGAGACATCGCGCATGATGGGGGAATCTGCCCAGTCGACGGAGCTCACACGGAGCTTCCTGTCGTACCGCATGCTGAAGGAGGCGCTCGAGGCCTCCAACATCAAGGACGATGAAGAGGTGCGCCGCGCGCGCGGAATTGACCGAGCGCCACGGCGATGCGTACTCACTCTCACTCTCTTTCCTCTCTCGTCATCATGTTGGACATGGGCGACCACCGAGCAGGCCGTCATGGTGACGCGCATGTGCGTCGACCCTCGACACGTGGACGAATTCGAGCGCCTCCTGCGCCTGATCCTCAAGAGCACGCACAAAGCCGGCCACGTGTCCACGTGCGTCGTCAAGCCCCCGCCCGGCGAGTTCACCTACACGTCGATCGTACGCGCTGCGCCTTCCATACTGTCCATGGTCGCCCCCACCCGCTCTTCCTTCCCTCCCTCCGCTGACTTGTGGCGCCGCCCGCATGCGTGTCGCCTGTCCTACAGGTCAAATACGCGAGTCTGCACTCCATGCGGCAGATCTACCCGTCTACAGTCGAGAACGGCGTCGACTTCTACAAGCTCTTGGCGGCGCGCGACTCGCTGCTGCTCGAGCCGCCCACTTATCAGATCGAAGCCGGGTAGGCAGGCAGCCGTGGATTCCTAGCCGGCCGGTCCGTTCTTGACTGTCTGACGCCGCGACCGTGCGCTGCACGCTCAGGTTCGGCACGTGGATCGAATCGGACGGCAACACGAAGCCCATGCGCGGCGACGAGGAGGACGATGACGACAATCTGGTGTACCAGAGCGTGCCCGGCCCGTGCTGCAACGACTCGTGCGAGAACCCACATGGTCTGATCGTGCGCGCGTCCTTCGTCGCGCCGTCCAAGACGTTCCAGCTCTTCCAGCCGCGCTACCAGCGCAACAACAAGAAGGGCGGGCAGAAGAACCTGCGTTGCTTCCCGTGCTGCCGCAACGGACGCCACGTCAGCTCGGGCTTCTGCGGCGACTCGATCCGCGTCCACGTGGCCGTGAGCCGCACGACCGAGTCGGGCGGCGTCAAGATCTGCCCCATCCAGACGACCCGGCCGGCCGTGTTGGCGTTCGCGCGCTTCCTCAACCTCGAAGGCGCCTTCGACATGTCCGTGTCGGGACCCGAAGTCTTCCCCGGCCAAACGATTGACAAGACGGAAGTGCTCGCGTGGGTGCGCGACAAGGAGCACCCGCTCAACCCGCTGTTCCCGGGCATTTTGCGCGGCGCGGCGATGGAATCGTCGACCCAGTCGACCATCTTCGAGTTCAACGCCGAGTGTAAGGCCTGGCACTACGGCTGGACGGCGCCGCGCGGCCAGGGACTCTCGGGCAGCGACGCGCAGCACGTGCTCGAGATCCTCTTCATGAAGCCCATGGGCTCGTACATGTACTGCCTCGAGCGTCTGCGATCGGATCCGTTCTCCATTTACTCGAGTCGCCGCGCGAGCAACGCGGCCATCAAGCCCGAGGCTGCGCCGTTCGAGAGCGACCTTGGCGCCGATCGCAATCTCATGAAGCGCCGGCGGGCTCAAGTGCACGAGTACAGTCCCCGCCAGCCGCTGCTGGCCCCGGCGTCGCCCGCGCCGACGCTGTCGTCCGCCAGCTCGGATTCGCCGGGAGTGTCGCCATCGAAGGATGCACAAGCGTGGGGTCGTCGCCCTGGCGGAGGCCCTTCGGCAACGGTTTCTGCGGCGTCGACTCTGTCGGACCCGCAGTTCAAAGTGGAGCCCACGTCAGCGCCAGCGCCAGCGGTATCATCTATAGCGCCGACGTCGGCGATGGCGACCGCGTGCACGACGTGCTCAGGTCCTCCGACGGGACATGGAACCTTCGGCTTTGACAACCAAGGGCTGAACATGTTCATGAACATGGACTTCCAAACGACCCTGGACCCGCACCAAGAGCAATTGCAGCAGCTAGTGCAGCAGCAAGCGCTGATGGAGCAGCTCGCGCTTGCGCAGAGCGCGGGGGAGAGCAACAACCCGTCGCCTCCGGGGGATTTGATGCACCACGCGCTCTTTGACGACGAGGCGCCGGCGCGTCGGGTCATTTCGAGCGAGGAGCTGCCATGGTCGGAGTTGTACAACTTGTTCGACACGGTGCCGCTGCCGCTGCCCATGGACGATGACCCTGACGATGACATGGATAGCAACCCGAGTCCCGCGACCACTCCGACGGCTGACACGAACGTCGAGGCCCTCGGGATTCCAATGGACCTCGCGGTATCGACGGCTGCTACCAATTCGACATCTGGCGCGACGACGGCGGGGCTGGTGGCGGCGGGGGTTCCGGCATCACCTTCCGCCTTGCGGTATTTATAATGTCGTACGCGGCGGAGGTAGGCACTGGCACGAGCCGCAATCTATCTGTCGCTGATGCTCCTGCCACCCAAATCGTCGCTGCGATCGTGCCATCGCCTACCAGACCAGCAACCGCTCCCCAAACTGCTGTATCGGATTGCAAGACGCCGCGAGTACGCGCCATGGATGGAGTTACGAGGCCTAGCGTGGCAGGAACCATCGCGGTTGCCATGAACGTGCCTGTTTTTCGTTCCGTTTGCGTCGCAAGGAGGGAGGGCGTGCGCGTGCGCGCCTGGTGTCAGTAGCGAGTAGCTCACTTCAAGTTGAAGTTCGTTGGCGCCGCGTGCGTGTCCAGTGTGGCGCCAAGCACAAGTTGGAGCGCGCAGCCGCTCGACACTAGCAATCGAGACGAGGGACGCGAGCGGATCCGCGGCGAACGACCGTCCACCTACCTCCTGCTCGGCGGCGAGCTAGCTAGCCGCGCCGCCGTCCATCAGCTGCCTATGCATGGATCAATCAATCGATCGCCATCACCAGCACGTATAGATAATGCGTCCTCATTGTGATCGCTCGCAAATAAGAATAAGTCCGTGGCTGCGTGACGCGCTGCCGTCATTCTCCGGGCACTCGCTGCCGGCGTCGTCGCGCGACGAGTCGAGTCGAGTCGAGTCGCCGCGCTCCGCCCCGCATGGCGCGGTTCTTCTTGCTATGATACTCTGCGCGCGTCGCTCACGACCCGAGGAACTCCTTCGCGTGCGCCATGCACCAGCCCTTGCGCTGGGCCCACTTGGAGCACTTGGCGAACTTGCAGCGCACGCCGCCGCCGTGCGTACGGCACAGATGCTTCAGGTGCGCCTTCTTCCGACAGCCCTCGACGGCGCAGAACTCGCCGCCGCCGTGCGACTTGCACAGACCCTTCGACTGCGCCGCGCGCACGCAGCCCTCCACCTTGCAGCGCGAGCCGCCGCCGTGGGCGATGCACAGCCCCCGGCTCTGGCTGTTCTTGGTGCAGCCGTCGAAGACGCACTGGTGCGCGCCGCCGTGCTTCTTGCACTTCTGGTGCGACCGCGCGCGGTTCGTGCACCCGGGAAAGTCGCACTGCCGGCTCCGAGGACGCTTCGGCACGCCGTTGCCGCCCTCGCCAGACGACGTCGGGGTTGTCGCGCTCGCCGTCGCGCTCGCCGTCGCGCTCCCTGCCGCCAAGTGCTGCGACGCCTGCGCAGACGACAGGCTCCCAGCCGAAGCCACGCCTCCGCCGTGGTACGCTGCGCTCATCGTCATCGGCCGCTTCGCCTCAATCGTCGCGTTCCTCGCCAGACTCCGGAAGCCGCCGGAACCGGTCGCACCGCCGAGACGAGCGCTCGCGCTCGCGCTCTCGCTGCTGAAGCTGCCGCCGACCGCCGACCGCGGCTTCTTGGCCAGGCGAGTCGCGTCCTCGCCGCCAGACGGGTGCTCCCGCTTAGCGTACTCTGACGAGGTCGCCAGGCGCTCGGAGTGGGGCTCGCGCGCGCCGCCGTTGGTCCCGCGCTGGGTCCCGCCGTAGTGCTCCAGCTTGTTCACGCTGCTGCCTGGCGTCGTGCCGAGTGGCGTGGTCGGCGACGGTCCGCCAGACTCCATCGGGTCGTACAGGTAGTCCAGCTCGCCTTGGTTGAACTCCGACAGCGCCGGGTAGTCCATCTTGAGCTCGTCCTCTGGACTCATGTACATGTGCGGAGACGTCGGTCTCTGCGGCTGCGGCTGCGGCTGTGGCTGCGGCTGCTGTTGTGGCTGTTGCGGCGGCTGCGGCTGCGGCTGCGACTGCGCGTGCGCCTGCTGTTCACTGTCCTGATCGTAGCTCATCGTGCCGTTGCCGCCATTGTTCCACAACGAGTAAAGGCTCGACTCGTAGTCCGGGAGCAGCGCGTCCACGTTGAACATGCCGTTGGGCGACGGCAGACCGCTCAGCCCGCCTAGCCGGCCGCTGCTCGACGAGGACGCACCGCCGCCGGTCGTGCCGTCGTCCATCGCGCCAGAGACACTCACGTTCGGCGCGCCGGCGTGGCCGTGCGACGCCGTGCCGAGCGAGGACACGCCGCCAAAGAGCCCCGTCGGGCTCGGGTGCGGCAGCGCCATGCTCGTCCCTGCCGGCGCGCCCGAGCTAGTGTGGGGCGGAGAGATGCGACCCACGAACCAGTCGGCGCTAAAGTCGGGCAGCGGGTGGTCTGCGTCGAACGTGGGGCCACCGGGCGGCGAGGCGTAGCCGCTGCCGTTGCCCGAGCCTGAGCCTGTGAACGGGAGCGCGTCCAGCGTCGGCAGGTAGCTCGAGTTAGTCGCGCCGCTTGCATTGGCGCCGCTGCTGCCGCCCGAGCCGATGGCGCCGCGGCCGCGCTTGCCCGGGTCGGCGCTGGCGCTGCTGTACCCAGTCGAGGGCGTGTACCCACCGGCGGACATGCCCGAGCTCGTGTACAGCGCCGGCGGAGGGTTGCTCCCGCCGCGCCGGTCCGTGTCGAGCAGCTGGTGGAAGTACGACGCGCTCATGCCCGAGGGCGTGCCGAGGGGCGACGTCGCGCCGCCGGCCTTGAGCCGCGGGTGGTCCTGCGGGGCGTACGCCCGGTACACCTGCGCCTGGCCGGCGTACTGCTGCGCCTGCGCCTGCTGCTGCTGCTGCTGCTGCTGCGAAAAACTCGCGCTGTGATGATGGTGCGGGTGCGACGCGCCGACCATGCCGGCGCGCGGGACCGGCTGCATCTGCATCCTCAGGTGGTAATCGCGGTCGTAGTTGCCCATGGACGCGCCCGGGGTGGCGCTGCTGCCGCTGCTGCCGCCGCTACTGCCAGTCGACGAGTCGGCGACTGGCCGGCGCGCGCCAACGGACGCGGGCGGCGCGTCCACGAACGGCGAGCGGAAGAACTGCGCGGCCGCCCGGGCGCTCAGCGCGCCGTCGTCCGTGTAGCCCCAGTCGTCCCCGAGCGGGCTGGTGGTGCTCAGGAGGGCGGCGCTCGAGCCCCAGGGCTCGTCTGCGCTGCTGCTGCTCGCGCCGGCGCCGCCGAAGAAGCCCTCGTTCGCCGCGATTTCGAGCGCCGTCTTGCTCTGCCTCGGGTCGCGGGCGCGGGCGCGCGAGGAAGGGTCTTTGAGAGTCGGGGGGCGGGGAGGCCGGGCTTCCTGCAGTGCGCGCGTCGCTTTCGCTGACCAGTCAGAGGAGAGGGAGGAAGTGGTGAGCGTCGCGCGGGAGGGATCGGGGCGGGTCGCTCGGTCGCTCGGCCGGTCGCCGCCGGGGGCGAGCACCTACCTGCTGCGTCGGTCGGGAGGGGGGAGGGAGGGAGGGAGGGAGGGAGGGAGCGGCGTGCGCTTGATCGCCGCCGCCGCCACCGGTTGCTTTGCTCTGCCTGCTTTCGCTCGCTCGCTCGCTCGCTAAATATTCGTGCGGCGACTGTCTTTTATAAACTGCGCGCTAGGCTGGAGCTGGAGAAGGAAGGCGCGGGGCGAAAGAAAAGCAGGCGGGAGGAGTGCATGCGGCCGCGGCGATATAAACCGCGAGAGCGCCTTCTTTTGACGTTTTAGGCGAATTGCCGAAAGGAGGCGGTGAGGGGCCGGAAGGAGGGGGGCGGAGCGCCGCTGCACTTGGAGTTTGTAGCGACGAGAGGGGTAGGGGGAGTTACGGCGTATTATGTTTTGGAATTTCGGATGACGATATCCTTGAGGCGGCGATTTTCTGGTTTCTTGTTCAAAAATCCGAATAATAGGATCCTCGTATTCTACGGTATAATGAGAAATGAGTCGGGAGATGTCGCTGGCGTTGTACTCGAGGGCCGCGTCGTCATCGTGGGCGTGAAGCTCGGCTGGGTGGATTACGGAGCCCAACATCGCGCTCCACTCAAATCGCGATTTGCACACACGCGGGGGATGGAGGTGCAGCCGCCTCCAATCAAGGCGCGGCTATCGGACAACGGCCGTCCAAATCGTGTTTTTGCTGCTGGAACAGACGTTTCTTTGCGGGAAGTGGAAGTCGCGCGAACGTCGCACCAAGCGGGTTGAAGAAGCGACGGAGGCATGCAGAGAACGAAGCAAGAACGAGGACGGTAGACACGCAAGATCCAGAAAAAAGAGGAATGTCGCCACCACCCACCAGCAATTTCAGCCCTACCAACTCCAAGCTGGCACACGTCGCATATCTGCTGTTCACTGGGATCGCACCCCGCGACACGTACCGTACGTACGTGGAAGTGTAATACAGCGCGAGCAGTCCTACGCGGCAGCAGCCCGTTGCACAGTTTCGAGGGATGCCAGATCAGAGTCCCGCCTTGATTCGACGCCTCGCTTGGCATCTCAGGTTGATCGGCGCCGCCGCACTGAAATGCATGGCATACCCGACGTGGAGGTCATTGATGAGGCAATCACGCGAGATTTCAAACCGCTCGCTCGCGAAAGGCAGGCAGGCTCCGCGGCGGCTGTTTCTGCTGCTCTCACCACATCAGACCACAGCAGGCAGCCAGCCACGTCAATGAAGCCTGCTCGGGGCTCAAAAACGCACTCGCACGACGCCACAGAGCAGTCCGGTCTGCAGCTGCTCTCGCAGCGCGGTCCGTCCGTCGGTCGTGTGACGACCACGATAGTCTCTCGGCACATCCGTGGTGTGGTGTGGCATGCGCTGGCGCGATCTCGACCCGGAGACCCGTTTCCGTCGTCGTTGATGTTGCCAGTTCGGAATGGAGCGTCGAACGTAGACATGCAGGCAAATCGACAAAGGATTGAGCACTCGCCAGACTCAAGAAGACCAGAAATACCTGCGCAACAAATACCCCGACGAAGCCGATTTAGCTCGCTTTCGTGATGTCAGAATGATGGTGCTGAAGCCGACGACAGGAAAAATCGAACGTTACACCGAGCAGCTGCTCCCCTCCCCCAAACGTCTTGTCAATCCAGTCGACAGTTGGACTGCATGCATCGAAGCATCCACCCAGAAAGTTCGAGAATGTCGGTCCACACCACTTCCTGAAGTGTAAGCATCCACGAGTGATGGTCTCTTCAGCGCGACAGCGGAACGACGTCATGCCTCGTTTTCCGACCTGGCACCACCAAAATCCTGCGAATGCACACTGACAGCAGTCCTCTCATGCGTGGTGAGCAGAGCCACCTCCCTCCCTCCTCCTCTCACTCGCTCGTCGTCCTCGTCCGGAGACTGGGAAGCGGCGAGCGTCGTCGACCGACGGAAGCGCGCGACGGACGTAGGCGTTGAGTCAACACGGCGCCAGATCCCAGACGATCGATCGATCGATCGCACGCAGCGCGCACTATCATCGTCCGCCTGTAAGAGACGCGTCGCCGAGCTGTAGCTACTGCTGCCTGATCGCCCAGGCCGTTACGATGGACTGCGCGCGCATCAATCGGCAGTGCATCGCACTCCGAGTTGAAAGTCCTAGCGTCCTGTTCGCTCTTGACGGCTTGCTGGCTATTCGCACCGTGGTGTCGGCGCAAATCCTCTTCACGCCGCGACGAGCGATCAAAAGCGAGCAATTTCATTTGGATTTCTTGCAGAGCATCGCCCAGCAACTTCGCATCGGGAGCCGAACTACAGCGCGTCAGTGGCCACAGCAACGCCAGTCAGCGCGAAAAGGATGCACACGAGTCACCTGCGGCGAAACTCGGGGCGAATAGGAGGCGGTCCCGGAGCAGCACCGCGGCCGGCAGACCGCTTAGCGCATACTAAAGCGTCGCACGTCTCTTCGCGCTGCTGCCGCATCGGGGAAACACGTCGGGCTTAATTTACTGTCCATGGCCGCCGGGTGAGCGCCTCCAGGTGCTGAACAAGCGGCACGCCCTGGACTTGGAAGCGCGACACATACTCGCGTGCCTTCGAGTTGCGCGCGGTGGTCCATCTACGGTAAGTAGCAGCATCGACAGTCAGTCTTACCCATGATTGATAGAGCAATGTGGATCGATCGAGGCAGCGAGAACGCGCCTTCGGCGAGCGCGACGGCATCGAGATCGGTGCTCTTGAAGGAGGACCGAGTGCGATACGTCGCAATGCGAGTTGACGATGTTCTGCTTCGAACACGCGTGGTTAGTATGGAGATGACACAGCATTCGCGTGACAAGAGAATGAGAACGGACCTCATCCTCGAAGGGGCGACTGGCGACCGGAGCTTCTGCCTTGATGTTGGCTCTCTCCTTGATCTTCTTGCCAGCCGTGAATTTGTGGTGCTTCTGTTTGGTGCAAATGCCACCAATTCATGCGGGGCTGAGCTGCGAGCTGCTGGCTACTCCGGCTATTCGCGCGCCGCGACGCACCTGTCCTCGATTCGGGGCTCCGTTTGCAGTTTGCTGGCTCATCCTTCTCCTCCGCAGCGACAGAATAACGTCGGTCAGCGCCACGTCACGACCACCGTGGCTCGGAGTCAGCATGATTGATACCTATGGGCCGCAGCAACGCCACCCCGCGCTCGCTCCGGCGGCGGACTCACACACTCCTCCTTCACCGTCTTCATCGGCAGCAAACAGCGCAGCAACGTCGTAAGGGTGCCTGAGAAGTCTAGTCTGGCCATCGTGGCCCGAGCAGGCGCACACCCACGCGACGTACGTGGTCGAAGAAGCCCGCGATAGTGGACGGCGAGCCTGTCTGGAGTTTCTCGCTCGTCGGCGCACAGGCGCTAAGCATCATAAGCTCCTCGGCCACCCGGAAGGTCTCGGCGTCGTGCCGTGCGCGGAGGGAGCTGCCGCTCGTCTCGACCATCATGGCTCCCGCGGCGGATCCGCTCGTCGGTGCGTCCCGCCTCTCACGCTGCTCCGGGTGGGGAATTGCGCACTCGCGCGCTGCCTGGACAACGGCTCCCTGGCGCCGCGCCGCGAGCTCACGCCGGTGTCTCTGCTTCGAGGGGGACGTGCGCGCTGCTGCCCTCGCTGGCTCGGCCCCTTGCTCGCGCGCTCGCTCGTTTGCTCGGGCCGCTTGCTTGCGAGCCCGTCGTCGCAAGTCCTCCAGCTTCTTTGTGCTGTCTTTTGAATTTGGCAACGGGGAAGGGGACCTGGGAAAAAAGCTCTTGTGTTTTGTAGGAAACCCGTTGACGCGGCAGCCGGCATACAATCACCAAGTTGTCACGACCATTTGCCCGTCTGGCAATTCAAACGTGCGATGCAGCCTCTTGATACTGACATTTCGGTCGTATTGACGCCTCGCTTCATTGCTATACCATCAGCGCTTCTGTCAACAAAGTCTTTATACTCAAGTTGGCGGGTAAAACCTGCGCGGCCCACATTTTACCCGCGTTTTTTAGGCGACCCATCTCCACAGGCAGCTAAACCGGATGGGTGGATATCCGAGCAGTTGAACCAGACCGATGCGACTAGATTAGACTCATGACTCCTGGCCATGCCATTCCGCTCTCCAGTCGCTAATACCTCACGCTGACTGCCAATCCTCACGCTCGGTCGATAACAGCTCTCACTCTCCGGCATCCGCTGCCTCCTCCTCTTCGCTCGCTCGCCAGGGATTCATTCATTCGTCCGAGCTCACACACGGACGTGCTCGAGGGAGCTATCGGCGGGGAAACTCTCGCCGCTCGTCCGATCCGCCACTGGCGTCCCCGACGCCATCGCGGACGCCTCCCATTCGGCGCTGGCGACCGAGCTGCCGGACGACAGCGCGCGCATCGAGTCCTTCGAGTGCGTCATGCACTTGCCCTGCCGCTGTGCCCACTTGTCACACTCCAGCACGCTGCACTTGGCGCCACCGCCGTGCTTGCGGCACAGACGCTTCAAGTGCGCCTTCTTGTCGCAGCCCTTGACCATGCACGGTCGGCCACCACCGTGCATCTTGCACTTCCCCTGGCTCTGAGCCGCGCGCGCGCAGCCTGGTTCTTGGCAGCGCGAGCCGCCTCCGTGCCGGATGCACAGTCCTCGACTCTGCACGCTCTTGGTGCAACCTGTGTGAGCACAGCGCTTCGACCCTCCGTGGCGCTTACACAGGTTGAATGCGCGCGCTTGACTCTTGCAGCCTTCGATGCAGCACAGCTTGCGCCGGTCCGACGAGAACTTGGGTCCGACTGCGACAGTCAGTCCGTCCACGGCCGTATGCAGGTACTGCTGCTGCTGCTGCTGCTGCTGCTGCTGCTGCTGCTGCTGCTGCTGTTGCTGTTGCATCGGAGAGATCTCCGGCTGGCCAAAGCCCACATCGGGGATCGGCCGCGGACGTGCAGAGAGTAAACTGACAGATGACCGCACGGACGGCCGCGCGAGCGCAGTGCTGGACGGCGGAGTGATCAGCATCTGACTCAGCTGGTGCGACGTCAGGAGACTGTTCACCTCCGTCGACATCTCGTCGAAGATGCCAGAGCGGTCGTCCAAGATAGCCGCTGTTTCCGCGAGTTGCGACTGGGGGGACAAGTCCGAAGGAGCGTCCTGCCCGTTGTTGGACAGGCCGTGGAGAGCTGCATGTCAGCAGCAAGCGCCGTTAACACGCATCCACTCGTCTCCTTCCTTCTCCAGCGACTCGATCTTACCGTCGTTAAAGTAGTCAGACGAAGGATGCGCTCCGTGGCTCCCAGTGAAGTAGCTTGACAACGTCGGCGTCATCTGCGCGCTCTGGGACGATCGCGATCCGTATCCAACGGTACTAACGCACTCGCTGGACATTCCGGACGACGGGAAGGCCTGTAACTCGCTCATGGTGGACGGCTGATGCAGTGGCGATGGATGTGGACGCGCTTCAGTCCCCATGAACGACGGATCAAGCTTCATCGATGCTCCTACCGAAGAACACGGCACGACGAGCTCTCCATGGGTAAAAGGGACGGATCTCGCACTCGGCGCGCCGTCACGCCACGGGTGCTCGCGGTCATGCACATAGCGTCGCTGCTGCTCCACAGTCGGCGGGAGGCTCGCGAGCGGCTTACCCCAGTCCATCGTGCACCTCTCTACGAACGGATGGCTCGCAGCGCTTTTCCCAGATGCTGCTGGTACGAAGTGACTCGGCAGTCGGCTCTTTTCCCGGCTCGACAGGCAGGTAACGTGTCGGCGCAGTCGAGAGCGGGACAACAAGGCGGGAGGAGTGCGAGCGAAGGGGAACGCGGTGAGCTACAGTAGCGACGGCAGGCAGAGAGAAAAGAGCGGCGGGCGTGTTTGGCGAGCGAAATCGCTCTCAATTCAGCGCCGTTGAACTCCTGTCGCGCGAACTCCCTGTCCCGTTTGGAGGAGACGCAGAGTTACGCTCTGTCGTCATCGCCCTCGCCTAGGGATCGCATTGAAAGCTCTGCCGCGTTAAAAGCTGCGAGGTCGCTGGAGACTTCTTGAACCAATCGTCTAGTTAAACCTATTTTCAGTGGTATCAGGTTTATTCTTGATGTAGGTTTATTGATGGTTTATAGTGCTGAGCTTGGCGCCAAAAAGCGCAACTGCCGAGAATGGAGCGGTGCGCATCGACAACGACAGCGAGTGGCGGCGGCGTCGCGGCCGAGAGTCGCGCCAGTGCCCCCCAGAGTGACGAGCAGGAGCAGACCTCGGCTTGTACTATCGGCTCCGTTCGCACAGGTTTCTCACTCGCAGCTCCAGCGTCTACCAACATCGCGCAAGCGCCTGTGCTGCGAGCAGTCGTGGAGCCTGTCGCGTCGGTGAGCTCGCTCGCTGGAGGCGCAACGAGCGGCGTCGCACGCTTGACGGTCCGTGTGGAAAAGAAGGGAGAGCGGCTGGGCTTTGGCGTCCGCCATGATCGATCACAGCGGCTCGTGGTCTCGAAGGTCGGCGGTCCACTGGCGCTGCGCGAGGGCGACACGCTCGTATCGGTCAACGGTGTGGCGCTCAGCGGACCCGACTTCTCGTCGATCGTGGAGCGACTGAAGGCCATTCCCCCAGGAACGCTGATTTTCGACATTGAACGGTCGGTCGCGGTGCCAAGGCAAGCCACCGTCACTTCGAGCGGCGCCAACTTGTCAGCGGTATCGAAGGCTTCTGCCGCCACTTCTCCCCCTGGTGTTAATCATGCAAGGCCAGTGATGGCTGGCGGCGGCTCCGTCGTTGTAAACGCGGGTTTGCAAGCAGCACTTCCTGCTCCCATTACATTAAACAACGCGCTAGCTCCAAGCCTGCTCCCAGCGCCTCCGGTTTGCCTGCAAGCTTCGGAGTTGCCGGGACAACCGCCTGCCAAGAAGCCGCGCGTGTGAGTCTTTCTGATGCTACGCCATTGATCGATGACTGCACGAGTAGCTAACTCTTGTGCTACCCGCTTTTCCAACAGCAGCAGCAGCAGCAGCAACAGCAACAGCAACAACAGGAGTTCAATCCTCGGATCCACCAGCGCCAGTCCTGCCTTCCCAGCTTCCATCAATGGCAGCGCTCCTCTTGGGACTGCGGTTGGCATGCCTGCAGCGACTCTCACCCCAGAAAAGAAGCCACCAACGGTGAACGCGCTGATGAAAGAGGTGGAGCGCCAACGTGCAGAGAAGAAGGCACTAGAAAGCAAGAGCGCGGCGCTCCGGAAGAGGCTGCAGCAAATGCTGATCGAATGCGGAGAGGTGCGCGTGCGCGCTAACGCCGAGGTGCAGGCAGTGAAGGACAAGGCACAGCACGAGGTGGAGGAGGCGCAGCGTGCGTTGACAGCGGCGCGCGCTCAGCTGCGCCTCGCCAATCGAGCGCCTGACGTCGGACGCTCTGACTCGATCGCGGTCGAGCTCGAGGCGGCGCGCTCGCAGCTGGAGAAGCTGAGGAAGACGGAGGCGGAGCGCACGGCGCTGTTCAACGCCCGCTATTTGATGGAGAGCCGCTTGGCCGAGTGCGAGGCACGCCGCGTGCTGGACGCGCTGGTGGCGGACGGTTGCGCGCAGCTTCGAGTCCTTGCGAGGAGGCACGCAGCCGGCAGCAGCGCGGCGAGCGCCGGCGGACCGAATGGCGCGGCTGCCAGCGATGGCAACGCGGTGACTGTGACGCGGGAAGGCGTGCGGCGGCTAGCCTTCCTCAAGCTCTTTGGACTGCGGCACGACTTGTCGCTGTACATGTCGCCATCCTTCCAGTCTCTCGACGTTGTTCGGCATGAGGTTGGCCGTGAGCAGCTCGCGGAGCTCTTTGGCTCCGCGATGCGGCACGAGGAGCGCGCCGGTCTCTTCTACGTCGCGGCTGGACCGATGGTACGCGCTGCTAGTAGCGAGGCTGTGATAGGGACTCCGTCATCGAGGGCTAACAGACAACTCGTGCTACGTGCGATCGCCGCAGGACGTAGCGTTCGACCCGCGGACTGAGACGCTGACGCTCAAGTGCGGCTGGACTGAACAGAACGCGATCCGCGACCTCGCGCGCAGTCTGCGCGTCAAGAACTAGCTCGTTCGGGACATGGCGTCGGCGGCCACGGCAATCTGGCCGCATGCGTGTTCACGGATCGTATACACGCACGCAATGCAACGCGCGAGGCGAGATGGCAAACTGAGCGACCGAGCGGACAAACCGATCGAGATGGCAGCCAGCACTAACAGCCGAGTGTGTGGTGACAGACGGACAGACAGCTCACGGAGCGTGCTCGCCCGGACCCTGGCGCTGATAGTAGACCGAGTCGCTGTTGGCGCTCTGCACCGACATGGTGTTGGTGATGGCGAGCGCCATGGACTGCATGACGACGTCGCGCAGCCGGTCCCAAGTCTCCGGCGCGCGCACACGCATGGCGTCCCACGCGGCGCGCGAGACCTCGAAGACGAGGCTCGGCTGCAGCGCGCAGGCGCTCATGGACCGCGTCTGGCGGTGGCCGACGAAGTCGACCTCGCCGAACATAGCCCCAGGGATCGCGTGCTCGAGCAGCGTCTGGCGCATGGGCTCGCCCGAGAGCTGCCGCGAGCGATCGACGCTGCCGTCGGCGTTCATGTAGAGCGCGACACGGCCTCGCGCGAGGAAGAGGAAGCCATCGACAGCGTCGCCGACCGCGTAGAACTCGTAACCCGCGGGCACGGAGCGCTCGACGCAGAAGGCGTCGACGCCGGCGAAGTCCTCGGCGTCGTCCGGCCGACCGATGAAGCGGTGCAGCAGCACGCGCAGGGACTCATGGCCCGCGGCCGCGCTGACGATCCGCGTGCTGCTCGGCGTGTCGGCGCTGTGGTACGTCTCGAGCAGCCGGTTCTCGCACAGCTCGAGCGCCGCGTCCGCGTGCGCGTGGAAGTTGGATGCGTCGCAGATGTCGTTCTGCAGCAGCAGCCAGCGGATGTCGGGCAGCGCGTCGACGAAGAGCACCGTGATGCCGTGTCGCTTGCAGTGCTGCATGAGGATCAGGAAGGAGCTGCGCGCGGCCGTGGCGTCCATGCCCGACACGCGTCCGAAGTCCAGCACCACGTACTCGGTCGGCGTGCCCACGGCGTTGCCGTCGGCCACGGCGCTGCCGTCGAGGCACTCGATCGGCACGTCGCACGGCGGAGACCCTGGGATCGTGCTCGTACTGCCATTGCCGGTGGCCGCGCCGAGCAGGCCGCTGCCAGGGCTAACGAGCGCGCCGTAGCGGCCGGAGCCGAGCGGAGACTGGCGCTTGCGGACGTGGACGGCGCGCTGTACGTCCGCGAGGATCTGGACCGAGGAGCCGAAGAAGAGATAGCCATAGAGCTCGAGGTAGACGATGGCGTCGCGGCGGCGGGCGAGCGCCGTGCGTGCGGCGAGCTGGCGCACGGCCGCGGAGGTGCGCGCGCGGCGCGTGACGACCCGGACCTGGGCGTAGCCGAGGAGGAAGTTGAGGATGGCGAAGCCGATGCCGAGCAGCATGCCGAGCTCGAGCGAGACCCAGTTGATGGCGAGGAAGGAGAGCCAGAGTACAACGTACTCGCGCGCGAGCACCTTGTGGCGCACGTGCACGAGCCACTCGAGCATGAGGTCGATGGCGACGAAGATGAGCGTCGCGGCGAAGAAGAAACGCGGGATGTAGCTCATGACGGAGAGCGGCAGCAGCACGATGGCGAACTCGGACACGATGACGCACACGCCGACGACGCGCGAGTTGGTGCGCGAGCGGAACGTGAAGATGGTCTGCGAGAAGATGTACGAGCCCGTGTAGCCGCCCAGGAGCCCGCTGACGACGTTGGACCAGCCGACGGACGCGAGCTCGTGGTTGATGTTGAGCTGGCGGCCCATGTCCATCTCGATGGCCGCCACGTCGAGGCACGACGAGAAGGCGACGACGAAGACCATGCCGACCCACGTGGTGACCTGGCGCGGCAGCTGGCCCCACTGCACGAGCGTCAGGTCGAAGAGGTCCCACATGTCGGCGAACGTCGCGGGCGGCGCGGCCGGAGAGACCCAGCCGTAGTCGCGGGCCGACTCGAGCGGCACGCCCAAGAGCGCCAGGAGCGCGAAGAAGGCGAGCGGCATGCCCAGGATGCACGCGGGCAGCGCGAACGAGTTCTCCGAGCGCTGCGACACGAGCAGGAAGGCTAGGCCACCGACGATCCCCGGGACGCTCAGCAGCATGGCGTGCGGGTCCTCGGCGATCTGCAGCAGCGACGAAAAGTCGTTGATGACGAGCCCGGTGCTGAGCGAGAGTCCGGCGTAGAGGCAGAAGAGCCCAATGAAGGCCAGGTAGCCGCCGACGACGGGCATGGGCAGGTACGAGACGAGTCCCGCGAGCCGGAAGTGGCCGATCGCCACGAGGCAGCCGCCGAGTGCGGCCGTGGCTACGCCGATGGTGACCACCGTGGTCGTGACCTTGGTCTCGGCGCTCGCGTCTTCGCCCAGCGAGTCGCAGATGGAGGTGGCCATGGCGCTGAGGAAGATGAGCCCGGCATCCTGCACCTGGCCGATCGCGAACGGCAGCGAGCTCAGCAGCGTGAACATGACCTGGTGCACCGTGCTCGACAGCAGCACGAGCTTGGACAGCGCCGGCATGTACGCGCCGAAGTCCGGGTGGCCGAAGATGATGGCCGCGTAGCCGTACATGCACGGGATGGTCAAGATCGAGTTGATCACGCCGTACAGCACGGCGTTGGTCACGTGCGCCAGGCGGCTAGCGGTGCCCGAGGCGCGGCCGCTGCCACTGCCGCTGCCGCTGCTGGACTTGGACGACGCGCCGCCGCTTGAGTCCTCGCGCACGAGCAGCGAGACCGCCTCGCCGCCGCGCGGCCGCAGCTGGCGATGTTCGTGCCAGCTGCGGTGACGGCGCAGGCTCGCGTCGCCCTCGCCCTCGCCCGCGTCCAGGGCGTCCTCGCGGTCACGGCGGCGCGCGAGCATGGCCGCCTGCAGCCGCCTCGGCGTGTTGCTCATGCGGCTCTGCGCCGCGCCGGATAGCGCCGGCGACAGCATCCTTCCGCGCGCACCGAGGCCAAGTAGGCAGATCGAGAAGTGGACAGCCACGCGAGGTGCGACTCGCTTCGCATGCACCGCTGCGGCCACCCGCGCGCGCGCTCGTCCCGGGCGGTCGGCCGGTCGGTCGGTGTACGGAGCGAGAGCCCGCGCCGCTGATGAGATGCACGCTCGCCCTTGATGCGCAGCGTCACACGCCACAACGCCAAAGTAGAACGGCGGGACGCTCGTTTAGGTAACTGATCCCGCCTGACTGTTGTACCATCACGAGTGGAGAGCTGCACCCTCAACTTTGCCAGAAGTATAGGGTGATGTAGTATGTGTCTGTAGACTCGCGGCACCGAAAGCTCCAGACCTCGCGGCAGCTGCTTCGCCACCGACTGCGCTTCCAGCCAGCCAAAAGCTGCGCGGGCCTTGAAAGGACAGGAAGGCGCGGCGGACCAGTAGCAGACTCTCCTCCTCCTCCTCCTCCTCCTCCTCCTTCTCTGCTGAGCGCGCGATGGCGAACGCAGCAGCCAAGAGCGGCGCCAAGGCAGCCAAAAGCGGCGCCAGGGTGCCAGAGAAGGCTGAGAAGAGCGAGAAGGGCGACAAGGCGGCAGTGCAGCCGCAGGACGAGGCCGACGACGACGGCGCGTTCAGCGGGGACACGACGTTCGCGGCGCTGGGCGTGGACGCGGCGCTGTGCGAGGCGATCGCGGCGCTCGGGTGGGAGCGGCCGAGCAAGATCCAGCAGAAGGCGATCCCGCACGCGCTGGCGGGCCGCGACGTGATCGGGCTGGCCGAGACGGGCTCAGGCAAGACTGGCGCGTTCGTGGTGCCCATCCTGCAGACGCTGCTGCAGCGGCCGCAGCGTCTGTACGCGCTGGTGCTAGCGCCCACGCGCGAGCTGGCGTACCAGATCGGCGAGCAGTTCGAGGCGCTCGGCGCGACGATCGGCCTGCAGTCGGCCTGTGTCGTGGGCGGCATCGACATGATGCAGCAGCAGGTGGCGCTGGCGCGCAAGCCGCACGTGGTGATCGCGACGCCCGGGCGGCTCGTGGATCACCTGGAGAACACCAAGGGGTTCAGCCTGCGCACGATGCAGTACCTGGTGCTGGACGAGGCCGACCGCATGCTGAGCATGGACTTTGAGGAGGAGATCAACCGCATCGTGCAGCTCATGCCGCGCGAGCGCCGCACGTTCCTCTTCAGCGCGACCATGACGTCCAAGGTGGCCAAGCTGCAGCGCGCGTCGCTGCAGCACCCGGTCAAGGTCGAGGTCTCGGCGCACAAGTTCGCGACGCCCGAGACGCTCAAGCAGCACTACCTGTTCATCCCGGCCAAGTTCAAGGACTGCTACCTGGCCTACGTGCTCAACGAGGTCGCGGGCCAGTCGGTGCTCATCTTCTGCAGCACGTGCAACGGCACGCAGAAGGTGACGCTCATGCTGCGCAGCCTCGGCTTCCAGGCCATCTGCCTACACGGGCAGATGGCGCAGCCCAACCGCCTCGCCGCGCTCAACAAGTTCAAGGCCAAGGCGCGCAACGTACTCGTCTGCACGGACGTGGCCAGTCGCGGACTCGACATCCCGAGCGTCGACGTGGTGCTCAACTACGACATCCCGACGCACGGCAAGGACTACATCCACCGCGTCGGCCGCACGGCGCGCGCCGGCCGCGCGGGCACCGCCGTCTCCTTCGTCACGCAGTACGACGTGGAGCTATACCAGCGCATCGAGCACCTGCTGGGCAAGAAGCTGGACGCGTACCCGTGCGAGGAGGAGACCGTGCTCGTGCTCTCGGAGCGCGTCAACGAGGCGCAGCGCATGGCCGCCATCGAGCTGCGGGACTCTGGCGCCGGCGGCAAGCGCGGCCGCCGCGGCGGCGATGCCGGCGGCGACGACGGCGAGGACGACGGCGAGGACGACGCCGGCGGCGAGACCAAGCGGTACAAGTCGGCCGCGCGCGTGCACAACAGTCGAGGCGGTGGCCGCGGTCGTGGTCGCGGTCGCGGCCGTGGCGGCGGTGGCGGCGGTAAGCGGCGGTAATCCACGCACGCTCCGTTCATTGCGTTGGTGCTGGCATTGCTGGTCTCCGAGCCAAGGCTCGCGCGTGTGTATTAGCGTAGCATCTAGCGGATCTCGCCGCCGATGCCGAGCGGCAGCAGCACCTTGGCGCCGAGCGCGCCGCCCCAGCGCCTCGAGGCGCGCTTGGCGCTCGGGAAGGCATTCCAGAAGCGCAGCGTCTCGTCGCCGGCGCCCGTGACGATGGTCTGGCCGTCGGGCGACATGGCGAGGTAGAGCACGCGCAGGCGGTGGCCCGTGAGCGTCGCGAGCTTGTCCATGCTCGGGTACTTCCACACGATGATCTGGTTGAGCGAGTACCCGTGCGTGCTCACGACCTCGTTGGCCGTCTTGGCCCACACGAGGTTGCACACCTGCGAGCCCGTGTCGACGGCGCCGAGCGCCGACAGGCTCTGCGTGTTCCAGAAGCGGATGCAGCGGTCCGCCGTGCCGCCGCCGGACGCCAGCAGCCCGTGCTGGTGCGGCGACCACGCGATCGCCTTGACGGCCGCCGAGTGCTCGCTAAAGCGCGCGACCGGCGTCGCCGCGGTGTCTGCGGCGCCGCCGAGTCCGCCGCGCACGCTCCAGATGCACAGCTTGTTGTCGTTGCCGCCGGACGCGAGCTGCTTGCCGTCGAACGACCACTTGAGCCCGCAGACCTCCTGCTTGTGCGCCGCCAGCCGCGCCACGGTCGCCTCGGGACACCGCGGGTCTCGCAGCAGGATGGAGCGGTCGCGGCTGCCGGACGCCAGCAGCGCCGGCGCGTCGGCGTTGCCAGAGCCCCACGCGAGCGTCCCGACGCGCGCCGCGTGTCCGCTGGTGCGCGAGAGAGAAAGCGAGTCGAGTGAGCGCGGGTGCGAGCCCGAGGGGAGGGAGGGAGGAGCCATGGGTCGCTCTGAACGCGCGCACGGACCTCATGGAGCGCACGCGCTTGCCGGCCGTCACGTCCCAGAGCTGCACCTCGCCGCTGGTGGTGCCGACCGAGAGGAACGAGCCCTGCGAGTTGCGCGCATGCGCCATCGAGCCGCGCGCGCGGCGTCAGTCCCGCACGCCACCGTGATCGGCCGATGGACGCCCAGACAAGCAGGCAGGCAGGGAGGGAGGCAGGGAGGCAGGCAGACGCACGCGCTGGCTCCAGGCGACGGACGTGACCGCGTCTCCGCGCGCGCCGAGGTCGCAGAGCTTCGAGACCTTGCTGCTGCAGGCGCTCCACAAAAAGACGCTGGCGCCGAGCCCGACCGCGACCACGTCGGCGGCCGACCAGTCCACGAGGTTCAGGTAGAAGTCGTCCTGCAGCGCCGGCGCGTCGAGCACCTTGAACGGCGCGCGCGCGATCTTGCGCCTCGGCTCCGCCTCGAGCGCCGCGCCGCCGCCGCGCCGCAGCCGCGGACCGCCGCCGACGCCGACGCCGCCCGCCAGCAGTGACATGGACGTCTTGACCTCGTCGTGGATCGACTGCCGAGGCGCCTTGAACCGCAGCAGGTTGCTCGCCAACGCGCCGCCACCCGGCCGCGCCGCCTCCGCCCTGCCTGGCGCCGTCGGCGACCGCGCGGGCAGCGCGCCGGGCGGCTCGGCGGCGCTCCACACTCGCACGGGCGAGTCGTAGGCGGCTCCGGTCGCTGGCCGGCCGGCCGGCGCCAGGCGGCGCGCGTCAGCGGCCGGGTGGATGCCCAGCAGCTCGCTCTTGAGCAGCAGCGAGTAGGACGAGGCGGCGCGAGTGCGCAGCGGCTTGACGGTCGCCGAGGCGGCGACAGAGACTGCCGACGACTGGACGGATGTCGCGAGCTGCGCGTGCGCCGCGTCTCCGACGGCGTTGCCGTGCTGGTTCTGGTTGCTGCGGCCATCGGACGCGCGGCCGTGAGTCGCAGCGAGGCGCGGCGAGCAGCGGCCGAGGGCGGGACGTACCCGCAGCGAGGCGGCGAGGTGGCCGACAGCTCGAAGCCCGTGTCGAGCTTGGAGGCGACCCGCGACGGGATGAAGCGGTCGCTGTAGACGTACTTGGACCGCCGCGCCGTGCGGTGCGGCAGGCTCGCCGACAGCTTGGCCGGCGCGGCGGCCGGCAGCGCGTTGGCGAGCCGGGCCTCATACCGGCCATGGAGCTCCGGGGCCGCCGTCGCGGACAGCGGCGGCAGCATCAGGCTCGGGCGGTCGCTGCTGCGCCTGCGGCCGAGGCAAACGTGCTGTGGGTGGGCGATGCGTGCGCTCGGGTGTGGCGTGGCGTGGCGGCTCCCGGCGGGAAACAACCAACCGCCCGCCCATCTATTTGGGCGGCGCGCGCGAGCGAGCGAGCGCACGAGCGAGCGAGCGAGCGAGCGAACCGCGCGAGGAAGCCCAGGTGCACGCGAGGACCACCAAAAATACCGCCCGCGCCGCGCTCGCGAGCTGTTTCCGCGCCGGTTTCGCGCGTCTATTTCCATCGACACGCGATGCCGCGCCTGCGGGCGTGGCGACGGCGGAGCGCGCGTTCCGTTTCGCTGGCTGTCGCGCGCGAGTCTGCGCGCTCTCTCCATCAGACATGGCCAATGCACCGACGTATTGACCCGACTCGACGCCACTATGCCTACTCCCCGCGCCACGTTGCGCGCTTGCCGTCTACCACCATCCACCCGTCCGTCCGTCCGCCCATCCATCCATCCATCCGTCCGTCTACAACCGACCGTGCTCGCTCGCGGAACGCCGCTCGTGCCGCGGCCGAGGCTACACTGGCCGCTCACGTGCTCATGCTGTCGTCACTGCCGCTCGTGTCGCCGCCGCCCTCGCTGTCCAGGTCCGCGAGCAGCTCCGTGCGCAGTCGGTGGCGGAAGACCGTGATGGCGTGCTGGTTGGTCTGCGCGTTGATCTGCTCGCCGCTGTGGCCGCGGCCGCACTTGTCGGCGTACAGCAGACACGCGACGCCGCAGTCAAAGCCGCTCACCTGGTGCGCGCGCGTGATCGCGCTCTCGGTGCGCGCCAGCCAGTCGCCGTGCTGCGGGAAGCAGCGCTCGAGCCACTCGATGACGCAGCGCGGCACCGACCGGTAGGAGATGCCCGTCCGCGACGCTAGGCGCCTGGCAACAAACACGTCGCATGGGGTATACAACACACGCACACGCATGCATGCGCATCACATCACATGGTCAGCGCGTTGTGCCGTGTTGGCCCAAGCGGACCGACGGACGCACCCCATGGGCTCGAACAGCTGCAGCTTGGCAACCGGCGCGAGCGTGACGCGGAAGAGGTTCCAGTGGATGCGCCCCACGTTCACGATGAACACGATGGGCGTCGAGCGCGCGTAGTCCACCTGCCGCCCGAGGATGTCGCGCACCTCGTCGCACTCGCCGGCGCCGGTCGCGCTCTTCGCGTGAACACGGCGCCGCGCGCGTCCGGCGCCTTTGAGGTGCAGGTCGTAGAACGCCGTCGGCAGGAAGTGCACGTCTGGGTACAGTCGCGCGAGTCGCCAGAGCACCAGGTCCATCAGCGTACCCGTGAGCCAGCTCGTCTCCGAGATGCGGTCTTCGGCCGCCACCGCCGCCTCCAGCAGCGACAGACAGCGCACGCCCGGGAGCGACGCGTCTGTGCGCTGCTTGGCCGCGGCATCGGCCTCCGACCCGCCACTTCCCGCGTCCATGGGCGTCGTCGGTCGCTGCCGCTTGGCCCCGCAGCGAGTCGACGAGGGCGACGGCGGCGGCGCCGGATGCTGCTGGTCCTTGGCCCTCTCGGCCGCCCGCAGCGCCCGGGCCTCGCGCACGGCGTACGCCTTCATCTGCATGCGGTTGCGCACGCGCATGGGGCCTGGAGAGCGCGCAGAGGTAGTAGCGGGGCGAGGCCACGGACAGGAAGCCGACGGATCGCCGCGAATCCGTGCCGGCCGCGGAATGGAACGCGGCGAGAATTTGGCGCCGCAACAATAGCGCAACCTCTGCTTCGCGCAAGTGTTGCGCGAGCGATTGGAACGTTGGTTCGCACCGCACACATTCTACAGCTGGATGCAAAACGGAGGTAGGCGGCGCAAACATCCTACCGTCCAAAGTATGTTTAGTTCAATCAAACACATTGGACGGTGGGAGGTTTGTGCGCCTACCCGCTTTTCCGGGGATACAATCCGTTTGCTATTTGTGCTAAGTCGAAGTGAGGCTCAGATTTACACGGCCGTGGACTCGTGGACAGGCGTTTGTTGTTGGGCGGCGGGCCGCGTGCAAGTCGGACGCTGTGGTGCCCAGGAGCGCTACCAGCGGTCCGGCGATGCCGATCGCTCGGGGATCAGACAAATCAGTGTTTACACTACGCGCAGGCGATCTGCTGGAGTAGTATAGTGGAGTGTTTGTCGGTTGCGAATCGCGAGGGCATCGCGTTGCCGTAGCGCTCGAAGTACGCCGTGAGCGTAACCCCGACTATCCACTTGTGCTTGACACTGGCGGACTGTTATCCTCGGTCGCGATGACAAAAAGGCGTCCAAGCAAGTCCCGACAGAGCAGGCAACATTGGCAGTGCGTCACTATTGGCGAAAATTGCGAACCTACCGCTTCGAAGACGATCATGCTGCAGGAGAGACCGTTGCGAATCGTCTCAACAAGGGTGAATGAGGAGATCTTCGGAGTGGATATGAAGTGGTTTGGCAAAGCTTTCACCTGCTCGAGCTGCGAGGTCGCCACTACCTGTTGGTGTTTGTGATGCAAATGCGCCTAGAGTCGAGTTGTCGGAGGGTCCAGCAGTGAGCGCCTGTGATGCTGGTGAATAAATCTCTCCTCTTGATGGTGCTGGCTCAAGTTGTGTCTACCTGGTATTCCTGGAGGTTTCGGAAACAGTGGAGTCGCATCCGGAGGAGTTGCGAATGGAGGAAAGTGGCCTCGCTGCTTGTGTGCTGGACGTACTACAGTCTGAGCCGATGTATACGAGACGGAGGAAGATCCGGCATCAGGGTACACAGAGGGTCATTTTGCTTAGCATACCAAGAAGCTGGAAGAAACGGCACAGAAGGCTCAAAGCGGAAGCATATGTCTCAAGCTCTTTTCGTCTAGCGAGCTCCATGCCGGCTCTCTTTGTTGAACAGCCTCTACAGTCAGTCTTGGAGAGATCAACCCTTGAGAACAGTATCGCTCGTGGACATGGTCAATCAGGGGATCTCCACGAGAATCGTCGGCTGGAGTGTGATTTCTCTCGAGATAGTAGCGACGAATCATATCCGTCTCCAGCGCCAGTCGCTGGAACATTGCGCTCTTTCGGTCCACATTCGATACATCTCAGAGCTTCAGATCAATGAGAGAACTTTCGATCTTCGAGGGCTCTACGGGGATCGGCGCGTTCTCCGAGATATGGCTGAGCCAGGCGAGATTATTTCTGAGTATTGTGGGGTGTTGTTGTCTTACGAAGGGATCCGGGACTGGGAAGGCGCAAGAATGTCTGCTTTTATTCAAATTAATAGATACTCCACGCTTCTCCACAATACTGAAAGTGTGGGTTATGTTGAAATGAATATCTCGTGATGTCATGGAGGTGCTGTTATAAATCTCCCAACAGCGGTACGCTTTGTACTGATTTGGATAATCGAGAAATCGCCGCTTGATTAGACTTGCAGACAGCCTCTTGTCTTTGCAAAGTGCTGCTGGCACGTACGCAAACCAGGCTATCTCCTAGATGGACAGATTGCTCACCTCGGGTGGCTTGACACAGACCATCTTGTTCAGCCTACTCTCTGTTTCTTGGACACGACCAGCTTCCACAACATAGTGTCATGCTTTCCGGTCCTCGCCTCGGCATTTATGTTGAACATGTACACACCGTTGACTTGTTTCTCGCTGTGCTTAGGATAATCTGGCTTCCTGTGTTGTCCGATGGTGCCACTTGTCATTTTGATGCACAAGGTAGTAGAAGTACTCCTTCGTAAAGTCAACGAAATACTTGCGTTTGTCTGTGACAGTGGAAACGATCTTCCCACGATCTTTACTTTTGCAGTGCTAGCAACGTGGTTGACACTCACGCCTTTACCCACCGCCAGGGTAGTCACCTTAGTTTTGCTGTCGAAGATGCTCTTCAGCTCACCCTCTAGTTTCTCCAGGGCACCCTAGCCTGGCATGAACGTCACACTGGATCCCAATACTGGCTTGGACGAAGAGACAGCGTTTTCATCACCGTCAGCTGCGAAGACACGAGCTTCAT
>JAADYC010000306.1:0-25128 GCA_023338135.1 Phytopythium kandeliae | reverse complement strand
GACCGGAGTACTTGCAACGCGGTTGAAGAACTTGGTAGAGAACGAGAAAGCGTGAGTCCGGGAGTTTCGACTCGAACCTGCTCACACAGCACAGCCCGTATTCTAGGTCGTAGCCAGTAGGTAGGCGCGCTCACGAAGCGAACGGTGGAAATTTAGTTCATTCACTACTGTCCATCCGCCTCTTGTCCGCCTGCTTCGGCTACAACTTCTTACCCCGGCAGTCGCTTACACTTATCGCTTCTCCTACTTGGAGCGCTGCTCTCTTGAAGGCGCGCGCCTAGATTACTTGACTCATCCCACTCGCTTCTCTTGGGCTCCCCCGCCTCACACTCACACCGTCGCCGCTCTAGAGCGTCATGGCACCTGTCTTGAGCGCGAAGACAACCTCGGCCATGCTTGGGCGACGGTTGGGGTCGCGCTCAAGGCACGCGGCGATCGAGTCCTTCATGACGCCCGAGCAGTGGCGGCTGAGCGTAAAGCCCGTCTTCTTAGCCGTCGGCGACACCACGAGGCTCTCGCGTCCGCGTCCGACCGAGTCGCGCGCGAGCCGCCGAGCGTTCACAGACGGCGGCTCGCTCGTATCCAGCTCGACGAGCACCACGCCGAAGGAGTAGACATCCGACTTGTCGGTCGGCTGCTCGCCGTGCAGCACCTCGGGCGCCACGAAGGCGCGACACTGCGCATCGAGCGGAGACACCTTGACGTAGTGGAAGATGGCAAACAGGCTGAGCTTGGCTGAGAAGGAGCGGTCCAGCAGCACGTTGAACGAGTTGAGGCGTCCGTGCACGATGCTCTTCTTGTGCAGGTACGCCACAGCCTCGGCGATCTGGCGCGCAATCGCGTGCTGCTTGGGCACCGTCAACTCCACCGTCGCGCTCAGGATGCAGTCACGCAGTGCGCCTTGGTCCACGTACTCGACGACGGCGCACAGCTCCGAGCCCTCCGAGTCCCACATGGCCCCACGGAAGGCCGCGATGCGCGGGTGCTTGAGCGTGAACATGAGCTCGATCTCGGTCACGAAGTCGCGCAACAGTGCGCGCGACGTGGCACTGCTCTTGATCTTCTTGACGAGCACCGTCTCTTTGCGGTACTCGCCGAGCCAGAGCTCCGAGCGACTGCTCACGCGCAGCATCTTGGTGAGCAGCACATCGTCGTACGACAGCCGTGTGAGCCCGATGTAGCCGTCGGCGACCGACGCGAGCAGCTCAAAGTCGGACGTGGTGTGGCTCGAGCCCGACCGGTCCCCCATGTCCATGTACGGGTGGTCCGCCATATCGCCCATACCGATCGCGATCGACGGCAGCATGCTGTTCGTCAGCTTGGGCGGCTCGCGCTGCCGCCGCTTCCGGCAGTAGAGCAGCACCACAAGCAGCAGCACGACCACGGCAGCCGCGCAGCCACCGACGATGACCCACGAGTTGGTCGACGACGACGCCTCGCTCGACGTCGACGCTGAGGCTGTCGGCGTCGGCGTTGGCGTCGCGCTCACCGCCGTGTTGTTCTCGCTGATGGAGCCCACCGTGTTGTTGCTGTCCTGTCCGACGCAAAAGGTGAACGAGCCGTTCAGCGCGGCCTGCACGTCCTCGCTCGGGCACGCGCTCGTGTTGGTCATGCCGTCGATGGTGAACAGGCGGAGGTCGGCCAGGAAGGCGAGCTCCGCGGCCGTCAGGCGCGAAGCGTTGATCGGGTTGCTGGCGAGCGTCAGGAACTGGAGCGTCGACAGGTTGAACACCACGGACGGCACTTCCGTCAACGCATTGCCTTCTAGATACCTGGACAAGGGTAGGGACAGCACGTCAGGCCGATGCTGCTTGCGTCTGAGGTGATAACGAGACCGAGCGGCACGCACAGCGTCAGCAGTCCCGGAAAGTTGTCTGGATCGAGGTCAAATTCGTCGATGTTGTTGTTGCTCAGGTCACTGTGCCGCAGCGAGCGCAGACGGTAAGCAATTGTCACAACGAGCACCGGAAGGCGTCAATGGCTCCAATGACCACACCGAAGCTTACAGAGCGACGAGTGTGGAGAACGACTGGCTCTGGAAGTCGCTAGCGATCTTGGTGATCGAGTTGTTTTGCAAGTTCCTGATCAAGACACGCCGTCGTCAGGACCGGACCGCTGGCACGCTCGGAAGCGAGCACGAAGCAGCTAGAAGCAGGCGACGTACAGCGAAGTCACCGAGTCTCCGCTGACGAGCTGCGTCGGGATGGACGATAGGCTGCAATTGTTGATTGCTCTGCGGACACGAAGCCACGTCATGTGAGCGATGGCGGTGGGATGCCATCACAGCGTAGCTTCGGTCGAGCAGCAGGTGCACGCACATTGCCTTGACACTGTTGAGCGCGAGCGCGCTGTTGGCGCCGGCGAGCGACAGGTTGTAGAACATGCTATGGCGAGTCCACGATGGGTCTGTCAGCCTATTGCGGCCAGGTGTTTCATCCGACCGAGACGTACACTTTGTCGAGCGTCGCGTCGGGCTGGATGTTCATGGACGTGAGCTGTAACGCCGTCGACAGCGGCTCCTTGGCTTCGCTCACCCGCCGGAACTCCCTGGACACGCCGTCGGGAGATAGGATAGGACCGGTGGTTAGCGCCAGAAATCGGCGAGGGTTTTGCAGTAACGACTGTAGAAGCTCACAGCTGCGTGACTTGGTCGTCGAGCTGGAGCAGCCCGATGCGCTCGAACGGCGCGACGCCGACCGAGTCGTTGGCGTCACCGGGGCCGAACACCCAGTCGGTCTCGTCCGAGTCGAACGCGTCCATGCAGAGCGCGGCCTGACCCGAAGACAGCGTCGCACAGTCCGTGTTGTTGATGCAGTTGATCGGGTTGGCGGACGACTGGCCGACGACGACGCACGCGCCGTTGACGCTGCAGCCGCCGTTGCAGCTCGTCGTGAGCGTGTTGAGCGCGCTGGTTGACGCCGACGAGGACGTGGACGCAGACCCGCTCGCGCTGCTAGAGCTGGACGCCGCTCGCGCGCTCGGTGCCAGCGCCGCGACGATTAGCGCCAGCGTCAGCCATCGACGCGGAGGGGACATGTACGCCTGCGATTTCCAACGCGGGAGACAAATAGATGCGCGCGAAGGGCTCACTGGCGCGTCCAGCGCCAACGTGGCGGCGGGATCGCTGCCACCCCCACAGCTACGGACGGCTCGCTCGGGGAGAGCTCTTGGTGACTTGGCGCGGCGAACAAGACGCGCGCGAGTGTCGCAGGACTAAGAAGGCGGCAGGAACGGCGCTCGCTCGGGGCGGCCCGCCAGACGCCGGACGGCCGAGCCGGCGGCCTCTCTCTTGCGGCGGCGGCGGGATCGCCGCGGAGAAGGCGGCAGGGAGGAGGGAGAGCGCGCGGCGGCCACAGCGCCGACGAAGGAATGGGAGGAGCCCCAGCGGGCGGCAGGCAGCTTCCCGACATGCGCTGTCAGTCTGATTGTATGTCGCGGGGGTCGAGTTATAACCCCTTGATGGGGGATACCGGGTCAAGAGGCAGACGGGCCGCGCGATCAGCGATCGATGGGTGCATGGGCACGAGAGAGCGGCGATTTCGACCAATTGGAGCGCAGATCGAGTGGATCTGCGGCGGCGATTGGGCGAAAGACATCAAGATCCGGGCTCGTCGTCGGATTGCGCGCACTGCGCTGGTCCATTCCCACATTCTTGCCACCGAATCGTGGACTGGGGCTGTCACGCGCTAAGGGATGCCAAAAACTGCGACTTCTGGACTTTTGAAGTCTCCAGAAGACTGTTCACATACGTTCATCAAATGAAATCCAGCGAAATCGCCACTGGATAACGTGCTGGACTTTTGAAAATCCAGGATTGGCGGCGTTCAAGGCTTGCTTCTGAAGCACGCAGCTGTCGGGAGATTGTTCAGCAAAGTCCAGAGAATCAGCGTTAGCAGCCGCGCCGCAATGGCCACGCCCCTTCCTGCTGCAATTCAGACGCGCGCCAGGAGCGCAGCCACACGCGGTCAGTGGGTGGAAAGCGGCAATGGCGGCACGTTAGCGAGCTAGAGACGTCAGCAGCAGAGAAATTATCCGTTTCACGACGTTCGTCACGGCGTTTCCCGTCAGTTGCTGAGGGTCGGGTCGTCGTGGCAAGAAGAGCACAGCGCTGCCTCCCTTGGCGGTCGCGGTGGCCTTCTGGCGAGCTCCTCGTTCGTGCACTACACCCAAGCGCGTCTTCACCTCCCTGCGCAGCGCCGGACGGATCACGGGAACGACGCGCGCGTCCGCGCCTGCCGCGGCTCGACGTTCTTGCCCAGTGGCGTCTCGGCGCTCTCGGCTGCCTGCTGCCCCAGCCGCGGTGCACGGTAAGACACGCGCACGGCTTGACTGCGAAGGAGCAGCCCGCTTTCGACCCGCGCGCTCTCGCGGAGAAGCGCGCGCATCTCGGCCAGAGTGATGGACAAGCGGCTCCGCGCGGCCGCCTCCAGCCGCTCGAGCCGCGCGGTTCGGCGCTGGTAGTCTCGCTCCATCTGCACCCGCCGCTCTCGTGAGACGCGTACGGCGTCTTCGAGTGCCAGCACCGCGTGCCGCAGCGTCTCCAGCTTGCGGTCGCGTCCAGCGTCCATGGCAACGCAACGCAACGCCTCGTCGATCTCCTCGCTTGACTGTCCCTGCCACTTTTGGGGAAGGAAACCAATCCCAGAGGGGATAAGAAGAGGGGGCAGGTCGGTTTGCTCCCCTTTTGGCGGGGTTCCCTCCTGCAAGTTTCCTCTCGGCGAGCAAGAAGAAGAAGAAGAAGAAGAAGAAGAAGAAGAAGACTTGAGCGATACATAGTTTGGCTTGTCAGTCCTGGGCTAGAAGTGGAGCAAGGCGGCGATGTAGGACGCGCTCGGCCGCAGCGACGGGTCGTACTGGAGGCAGGCGGTGGCGAGCTCGCGCACGACCTCAGGACATTCATCCGTGAAGGTGAACATGGTCATGAGGCTCGTGCTGCGCAGGTCGTCGATCCGTGTCGTCTCTCTCCGCGACGCGTCGAGGTCCCTGGACGACCCGGAGCCCACAGACAGCACGGCGCCGCCCAGCGCGGCCAGTCCGCGCCGCGAGCTGCTACGCCGCCCACTGGATGTGCCGCTGCCTTCCTCCAGCAGAGTCTTCGGCGCATCATCGCTCGTGTCCAGCTGCGTGGTGCGAATGCGCCAGGAACTGCGGATCATCTCGTCCGCCGTTTCGCATGTGTCCAGGTGCGCTAACAGCACGCCAAACGCGTACATGTCGGCGGACGCACGCGGGGGCTCGCCTGCGAGGATCTCGGGTGCGAAGAAGGCCCGGTCGGACGAGTCGAAGCGCCGGAGCGGTCGCTGTGCGTGCATTACCGGCGGCTCGAAGATGGACTCGCGCGGCTCGAGCGCGGCCGGCACCGCCGCCAGCACCGGGCTGAGCTTGCAGCCCTTGTCCGTGTCGACGAACACGCTGCGGCCGTTGAGCCCGTCGTACGTGACCTCGCGCTGGCTGTGCATGTACATGAGGCCGCGCGCGATCTGGGCCGCCGCTTTCATCTTGAAGCTCTGCCACGTGAGCTGCCGGCCCGAGGCGCGCAGGAAGCTCTCGAGCGTGCCCAAGTTCATGTGCTCGCACACGGCCGAGATGGTGTGCGTGTCGTCCCAGACGAGTCCGATGAGCGAGAGCAGCTGCGGGTGCCGGAGTTGCGACAGCGTGGGTACCATGAGGTGCGCCGACTCGCTGTTCGGGCCGACGTCGCCCACGATAGAGAGCTGATGCAGCGTCACCATCCGCGCCAGGTACTCAGCCTTGGACACGAGCACGTCGCCGTTCTCGGCCATAATCGCAAGCACCTCCACGTGCTCGAGCGGGATTTCCCGCAACGTAGTCTTCCGCAGCGTGTCGCCCTGCTCATAGTACGACTCGTCGATTTCCGTTGCCTCGAGCTTGCGGCTCGACGATCCGAAGCGACCAGCCAGCAGGTTGCGCATGCTCGCCTTCAGCTTGCTGTCCGACTCGGAGCCCGGCTCGTGCTGCCGGGATACGGATGCTGCCTTGCGCTGAACGCGCTTGCGCAGCAGGATCACGCCGGCAACGGCGGCGACAATCGCGACAGCCGACAGGAGCAGGATGATCAGGAGCGCCGACGAGCTCTTGAGCCCGCTCGACGCGGTCTCCGAGCTGGACTCCGAGCCCGAGCCGATATCACCCAGACCGTCGGACGCCAGCACGCACACGGACTTGGACGACCAGGTTGTCTCAACGTACCCGGCCGAGCACGACCCGTTCACGGTCAGGTTAGCCTCAAAGACCGGCAGCGACTCGAGGAACTGCCACTGTGCCTGCGTCACGTGTGCGTCCGAGATGTAGTTGCCCTGCAGCAGCAGCGCTGAAAGGTTGCTCAACTCGTACACAATCAGCGGGATGTCGGAGAGTTGGTTCTCCGTCAGGTCCCTGCGTCGCACTCACAAAGCACGTTAGCCGGCTTGTGCGCGATGGATAGAGTGGAGCTGTGTCGAACAAAGATCACGCTCGGACGTACAGGTAGCGGACGGAGCTGAACGTGCGGCTGCCGCGCGGGTCGAACTGCTCCAGCTTCGATCGCTGGACGATCCTACCAGGCGCGAGCGGGCCGATCGCGGCGTCAGACGTTTAGCGAGTCCAGCGGCCGGCTGGGGTTTGAGCCACACGTACAGTGTCTCTAGACTCGGCGGGAAGATGTTGACCGTGATGTTGGTGACTGACACGTCCAGGATGGATCTGCGCGATAGAGCGGCGCGCGTCAGCAGAGCGTCGCGGGTCCGTCGCGACCGCCCGTCGCAGGTGCTTACATGCTCTCCAGCGCCGCCGCAGAGAGGAAGGCCGAGTCGGCGAAGGTGAGCGGCACACTGCGCGAGCTCCCCGTCGCACCGGCGATCGTTCTGTGGTACCCAACGGCTGGACGTTAGCTCTCAAGCAATGTCGCGCACGACGGCGCCAGTGGACTCGATTGAGTGCGCCGAGCGACCGACGTACAGGTTGCGGAGTGTCGGCGGCAGGTCGAGCGCGTCGACGCGCTGGAAGAGCGCCGTGTTGGCGCGATCCGCCTGCGGCTGCGCGACGCGCAGTACCCAGTCAAGAGCGGCCGCGTCGCTGGTCTCGAGGCACTGCAGTTCGCAGTGGCCGGCCGTCACGTTGGACTTGCACGAGTCCATGCCCGTGAAGGCGCAGCCTTGGTAGTAGTAGTCGCCCTGGCCTGCGTCGCTGCTCGTGGTCTGCGCCGACCGCGGCGCATAGCTGACGCACAGCGGAGATCCCGCCGCGCTGTCGCACGTGCCGAAGCAGCTCGTCGAGAGCGTGCTGCGACTCGGCGGGGTGCACTGCGCCTCGCCCGCCGCCGCGTCCATCCTGAGCGCGAGGCCGAGGCCGAGGCCGAAGCCGAGCCTCGAGACGACCGTCGGAAGTCCCCACTTCATGCCGGCGCAGTCAACAGACAGTCACTGACGGCGCGAATGCGGACGCCCCGGCCGGTCGAGAGGGAACGCGGCGCGCGATCCCCGCCGACACGTGCGCGCGAGTGCCGAGCCAACTCGAGGCGGCCACTGCGACACGAGCAGCTGGCGGCGCAGGTGGCGCACGAGCGCGGGCTGTTCGCGGCTCCGGCGGCTCCAAGAGGTGTGAAGCACGGCGCGATGCGCGTCCCTCGCGGCTCCTGTCCGCTCCACGCCCGCTCGCCACCTGCTGGCGCGCGGACGGACGACGCACTGACCGGACCGCCAAGCACCGACTGACCACGCCTCGCCTCGCCTCGCCTCCGCCAGACTGCCTGCGCCTCCGAGGCCGCGGCGACCGCGCTGGACCGCTCTGATCGCCCGAGCGCCGCGGGCAGATGGGGAATGAGGCGGCGGCTGCCAGGCGAGGAGCTGCCCGCCCGCCCGCTGGCGATGGAATCGCTAGCTGTTCGATGATCCCACGGCGGCCCAAGCGCAGTCGGTCCGTACACTTGGTTCTGTATTCAGAGCAGCGAACGTACAGTTCACCGTTTCCGATACACTTCATTGGATGAAATAGGAGATGAAGTAAAAACGATTGGATGAAATGGCACGCTGATCCGGACACACACACACCCGCCTGCTGCCCCGTTGGTGTCGACCGTCGAGTCGATGGCGTCGGAAAGAGGCGAGGGCTCACGGCTGAAGTCGCTCGCCCTCGATCGCGGATCCGCCAGCGAATGGCTCGCAAGCAGCGGCCGCGCCGTTGGCATCGCTCGCCGCGGGACTGTTCTCGCCCGAAATCAGGCTCGGCGAGGGGCCGCGCCTCGGCCCGCTCGCTCAGGCTCCGCGACGAAACGAATGCAAATAGAGACCGGCTTTCTATTTCTATTTTTGCCAGTCCACTTCAACCAGTGCAACCGATGCTGCTGCTGTTGCTGCCCGTTAGCGGCCATCAGCTCACCGATTGCCGCTCGCCGCGAGCGCAGCGCAAGCCTCCTCCATGAGTGTGCGGCGCCTCCGTGAGGCTACGCAGGCGTCTCCGCGCTTCCAAGTCGGTGCGCTCGCCGCTCGCCGTTGCTCCTGCCTGTGGTGCCGCCTTCGTGCTGGCGCTGGCGCGGATACTGACGCCGTCTTGGCGACGCAGCGGAGCCTGCAAGCGCCATGAGCGAGAGCGAGCACGAGTACCTTCGGCAGCACGTGGACCCGGTGCTCATGCCGCTCATCGAGGCGCTGCTGCTGTACCAGCCGGAGCACGTGGACGCGTTCATCATGGACTACGTGGACGAGCGGCAGTCTCCGCGGCTGCGCTTCTCACTCGCGCGCAGCGGCAAACTCGCGGCGCGCCGCTCCATGGTCGAGTTCATGGCCTCGAGCGTGATCCCCGTCATGGACGACCTGGCGCGCCAGATCCTGCGCGCGCGGCCGCCGTCCGTGCGCGGCTTCATCCGCGACGCGATCGCTGCACGCGGCGGTCGCGAGCCTGGCAGCGGCGGCGACCATGCATGCTTCCGGCCGGGCGACGCCGTGTTGTGCCGTCACAAGGGCCGCCCGCGCCTCGTGCGCGGCGTCGTCACGGCCGTCGAGGCCGCGGACGAGCCCGACGCGCTCTTCACGGTCGAGCTCGAGGACGGGACGGTCGCGGCGCGCGTGCCCGCGGCGTGGCTCACGCGCCAGGACGCTCCGGACAGCCGCTCGCCGTCGCCTTCGCCGTCACGGCCACCGTCCGCGCCGGGCTCGGACTCGCCTCGGTCGGGAGCCGTCGACAACCAGGTGCTGGACGGCGCGGTGCGGCCGCTGGCGCTCGAGCTCGAGGACGAGCGCTCGGCGGCGGCGGTGGCGGCGGCGAGCATGGAGGTCGTGCTGCTGCTACTCGGCGTCGACGGCGCGGGCAAGACGACGCTGCTGTCGACGCTGCAGGGCGAGCCGGACAAGGAGCACGTGCCGAGCGCGGGCTTCTCGTCCGCCGCCTTCGCGCTCGACGCGGGCCGCGTCACCTTCTACGACCTCGGCGGCGGCCCCGCCTTCCGCGACGTCTGGCCAGAGTACTACGCGGACGTACGCGCCCCTGCTCGCCTCGCTCGCCTCGCTCGCCTCGCTCCTCCCGTCGCGGACTGACGCGCGCGCGGCGGTGACCGACGCGGCTGCGCGACAGGCCCACGGCGTCGTCTTCGTCGTCGACTCGGCCGCCGAGAGCGCCGTGCAGGAGGCCGCCGCCGCGCTGCACCGCGCCATGGCGCACGACCTGCTGGCCGACAAGCCGCTGCTCGTGTACGTCCGCGCATCCGCCCGCGCGCGCGCTCGTCCGCGCGCTCGACGCACCCACGCACTCACGCACCCACCTCTCCGCTTGCGCGCAGCCTGGCCAACAAGCGCGACCTGCCGACCGCGCTGCCCGAGCCGCGCGTGCACGCGAGCCTCGGGATCGAGCGCCTCGCGGCCGCCAAGTGCGTCCCGTGCGTGGCCAAGCGCGCGGCCACTGGCGGCGAGGCGGACGCGCGGCTCGAGCCGGCGCTCGAGTGGCTCCTGCGGCAGGTGCGGACGCGGCTCGACGTGCTGCAGGCGCGCGTCGAGCGCGACCTCGCGCGCAAGCGGCTCGCGGACCAGCGGCGCCGCGACGAGCAGCGCGCGCGCGTCGCCTCGTGGCGCGAGGAGCGCGAGCGCCAGCACATGGCGCGGCACGACCGCGACGGGCACGAGGCCGGCGCGGTCGCGACGGCCGATGCGACCGCGCCGGCCGCCGCCGACGTCATCTACTGCTGCAACTGCGCCACGGAGCCGGCGGCGACCAAGTGCGCGGCCTCCAAGTGGATGCCCGTGTGCGCGCCGTGCGCCGAGGCACTGCGAGCCAGGCAATAGCAAGCCATCCAGCCATGCACACACACGTGCTCTCTCTCTCTCTCTCTCTCTCTCTCTCTCTCTCTCTCTCTCTATTGCCTACGCCTTGGCCTTGCGGCCCTTGGCCTTCCTCGTCTTGCGGCCGTCGCCGTCGCCGGCACCCGCGCCATCGCCGTCGCCGGTGCCGCCGGCCTGCTTGGCGCGCGCGGCCGACCGGATGCGGTCGACACCCTCCTGCTTCTTCTCCTTGCGCTTGCCCTTGCGCTCTCTGCGCCGCTCGGCCGCCTTGAGCTCCTTCTCGAGCCGCACGCGCTCCGCCTCGCTCCGACGTCGCTCTTCCTCCTGCGCCTCCAGCTCCACGCTCGCTCCGCCTGCGCCGGTAGGCGCCGCCGCTCTCCCCGGAGCCTCGCGCTCGTCTCGATCATCGCGCTCGTCCTGCTCGTCGCGCTCGTCCTGCTCGTCGCGCACCTCGAGCCGGCCGACGGCCGCGAGCTCCTCCTGCAGCGCGCGGTCCATCTCGTCGTCGAGCTGTCCCTGTCCCGGCGCGAGTCCTAGCGAGAGCTCGCGCTCGCGGTGCTTGCTGCTCGCAAGATGGTTCTCTAGCTGCCGCGCCGACTTGAAGCTCTTGCGGCACAGGTCGCAGCCGAGCACCTGCGCGTCCAGCTTCTCGCGCATGCGCTCGAGCTCGCGTGCGATGAGCTCGTCGGCCACGCGGCTCGTGGGCTCGGCGGCCCAGCGCGCCTGCTCCTGCTGCTGGAAGGCGCGGCGCTCGGCCGCGAACGCCTCTCGGCGCTCGCGCTGGCGCCGCGCGTCCTCCTGCTGCTCGCGCGCGCGCTGCGCCTCCTGTTGCTGGCGGATGGCGAGCACGCGCCGGTCGCGACGCCGCACAAACTCGACGAGCGCGCGCACGTCGGCCGAGAAGGCCTTGCGCGCCGCCTCGCGCAGCTTGCGGTTCTCCTTGTCCATGGCGCGGCGCACCTGGCGCGTCGGCGCGTCCGGCGCGCGGTACGCGTCGGCCCATGCGAAGCGCCGGCGGCTCGCGTACGCGCGCCAGTGCCGGTAGAAGGCGCCGACGAGCTCCGCGGATGCGTCCGGGCCGCCGAACGCCGGCGCGGGGGGCGCGCGCGGCTCCGCCGCCGCCGTGGCCTCCACGTCCAGCGCGTCGATCTGCACGGCGCGTCAGTGCGAGGCGCGTCAGTGCGAGGCGCCTCGCGGCTCTTCCGGCGGCGAGGAGATCGCACCTGGGTGAAGAGCGCGCCGTAGACCGCGTAGAAGCCGCCGGCGTCGGCGCCGAAGCCTGAGAAGACGCTCGTGCTGTGCAGCGCATGGCGGCAAGTGGCATAGCCGAGCGTACGGACGGTCACGGGTACGGTCGAGGGCATGGGCCGCGCCGATGGGCGGCCGGGCCGGCGCTCGAGGCAGGCGCTAGGCTAGCAGCGGGAAAGATGCATCACCTGAAGTAGCGGAAGAGGTCGAGGCCGTCCGCGTCCGGGTCGGCGCCGCCGTCCGCGTCGCCGCGCAGGATCTGCTCGCGGTGGTCGTCGTACCATTGGCGCTCCTGCGGGTCGCTGAGCACCTCGTAGGCGCTCTGGAGCTCCTGGAAGCGCTGCGTGGCCTCCTCGGGCGAGACGCCGCGCTGCTGGTGCTTGTCCGGGTGCCAGCGCAGCGCCAGCAGCCGGAAAGCCTGCTTGATGGCGCCCGCGTCCGCGTCGCGCGGCACGCCCAGCGCCTCGTAGTGGCACCGCATGGCCGGCGAGCAGAGCGCGCGCTCGGTGTCCGTTCGGTCGGTTCGTCAATCAATAGCCAGTCGCCAATCAAATCGAATCGCTGGTGGGGTCAAGAGAACGCGTTATTGTGTTGCGAGCGGAGAGGATGGAAAGGGTCGAACAATAGGGCGAGCGGGATCAGTAGGAGGCGGCGGAAGGTGCCGACTGGGAACGGGAAGGCCATGCCTGCATGCATCGCCGTTCGTATTCGTCGCTCGGACGGACGGCGGCGCCTTGCGCCACTTTCCATGCACGTCGTGAACGCCGACAGGCTTCAGATGGCTCCTAAGAATGCGTTCCGCACAGGAGTCACCAATCTATCATGAAGTTACCATAAGTCGCCATGATATTGTTGCTATTTGAGCTCACTATTTGAGTTTGTCGACTCGAGGATTGGCCAAATAAGGCTAATGTGAGATCTACTACATCAGTCCTCCACGAAACGCAAGAGGCCAGATCAAGCCAATCTTGAGAAGCAGTACTCTCTCACTAAGTTTCACTCTAGAGGAAGGCAAACTTGCATTTTACCATTGTAAAATCAAGCAACATAGAACACCTCAGCGCGAGACGGTCTCCATACTCCACTCCGTCGCTCACTTCCACTCTCTTCCAGCAACAGAAGACCAGTCGAGTGGTGGAAGCGACCGGTCTTCCTACGCGCATGGGAGACTTGGGCCTCGTCGTCTCAAGACCCCGAGTCCTCCGCTTGCTCCAGGTGGATCGAGTCCAAGATGCAGCTGGCGTACAAGATGGATCGTGCTGGAGGAAGGACGGTCGTGTGTGAAGAGCACTACACGACGAAGGCATGCTCGTGCTGCGGGAGAACCAACCGCGGTATCACAAGCGAGAAGGTCTTCTCGTGCTCTCACTGCCATTTGTCGCTCGACCGCGACGTGAACGCCGAGCGCAACATCTTCCTCAAGAACGAGCACCTACTCACTCGGGCTCCTGCAGCTCGAGTGTCCGGAGATGCCTACTCCGAGGTTGTTAGCTGCGCGTGAGCTTGCTCACACGCATCGACCCGACACAAAACGGTATGTATCCTAGCGCCAATGATGGCATTTTGGTATCTCATGTGAGCTTAGAGGTGTATCGAGGCGAAACGCTCAAGCATGCACGTCTTGCAACGAGTTCATTTACGGAACTCTCTGTGCAATGCACTACTATTTCAGTTGAACCACCAAACGACACGAATAAATAAGTGGGCAGTTACGCGTGTAGCCGCTCGCAGGCAGACAGAGACAGGCATCCGTCACTCCATCCACCGCTCCATCGGCAGATCCCAAGCGGCCCGACGCGTCGGCAGCCGCCGGCTTGCTGGCCGCCGCCGCGCCACCCTCGAGCTGCCTCAAGGGATTCGTGCGGCTGTTCGAGTCGCGCCGCATCGCGTCAGGCTGGCGCGTCTCTTGGCCGTCGCCAGCGCGACTACCGGCGCCAGAAAGACTCTTTTGGCGCCTAGCGGCTCGAAGCTGTGCCAGCGCTCGGCGCGGTCTCTTGGCGGCCATTCGCAGGCGCGTGAGGCCACTTGGCTTGGCGCCACAGGCTTGGCTTCGTGCCGCACTAGCCTGAGCTTGCGCTTCAAGATGCGGTAACTGCTGCTGCTGCTGCTGCTTGGGCTCGCTCGAGCGCGAGCTCTCTCCTTTCTCTCTCTCCCCAGCTCTTTCTCAGCCTGCCGGCGCTCGCTTGGAGCAGGGACTCGCTCGGGTCTGGCGGCTGGCGCGCTCTTGGGGCCGCCGCGAGCCGCAGAACGTCAAAGGAATGGAAAGACACACACGGAAAGCCACTTGGTCCTCCTCTTGGCAGGCCATCTTGCCCCTTGCCCTGCCACTGCTGTTGGATTCTTCGCTAGCTGCTTCTCCATCTTCTGCACCGAGCGCCAGGCTCGTTGAGGCCTCGGCTGCTGCATGTGGCTCCGCCTCGCTAGCTGTAGCTGCGGCCGCCGCTCGGCTGGGTCGTTCGTTCGTCCGTTCGTTCGTTCGCCCGCCCGTCCGTCCGTCCGTCCATCCGCGACGCCAAGCACAACGCGTACGACGCCGTCAGTCATCGCTGGCGAGCCTAGTCACGCATGTCCGCGTCGCCCGAGCGGCGGGGCGAGCCCGACGGTGAGCGGCGGCCCTCCCGTCGCGGGGAGAACGACCGGCCCCGGGAACGCGCGGGCGACGGCGACGGTGACGGCGAGCGCACCGCCGGCGAGTCCGAGCGGCGCGGCGGCGGCGAGCGACGCGGGGATGGCGAGCGGCGCGCCGAGTCCGAGCGCGAGCGGATGGGCGAGCGCGGGGGCGAGCGCGGGGGCGAGCGCGCCGCGCCACGGCCGCGCGAGCCCGAGCGCGCACGGGCCTTCACAGGCGACCGCGCTCGCGAGTTCATCGGCGAGCGCGAGCGGCCGCGCGCATTCACTGGCGAGCGCGAGCGCGCGCGCGCGTTCACCGGCGAGCGCGAGCGAGACCTGCGGCGCGGAGCCGGGCGGCGCTCGCGCGAGCGGGAGCGCGAGCGTCCGCGGCCCCCGCGACGGCGCGGCGAGGCGGAGCGCGAGCGGCGGCCACCGTCGGTTTGCCGGCGCTCAGTGCTGTCGTTCGCAGCAGACGTGACGAGTCAGCGGCGTCGCTCTCCCATACATGCATGCAGATATGTATGCATGTATGCATGTATGTAGAGAGAGAGAGAGAGAGAAGAGCAAGGGGGCGAGCGCGTACCGTTCACGCTCGCGCATCTGTTCCGTCGTCTTGCGGCGCTCCTGCGCGAACACGACGCGGATCTCGCGGCCGTCGATGCGCACGCCATCCAGGTTGTGCCGCGCGTCGTCGGCGTCGCGCTCGTTCTTGAACTCGACGAACGCAAAGCCCTTGGCCTCACTGGACAGCAGCAGGGGGCACACGCGCCGAGTCGAGCGCGTCAGCCGCGGACGAGCACGTCCGAGAGAGAAACGTCGCGAGGACGCACCGCGTGTAGTAGTCCTTGGGGATGTACACGTCGCGCACGTCTCCGTAGCGCTCGAACTCCTTGCGGATGTCCTCGGGCCTGCGCGCCAGCAGCCAGACCATCCGGACAGACGGACAGACGGACAGACAGTCGGGGACCCAAGGGTCAGCGATCTTTGCCTCGCCTGCGCGCAGCGACCAGGGCGAGTCCGCGCGCCGGACCGGCACCGGTCGGCGGCCCGGACGCGCGCACGTCGATCCCGCGGGTGCACGTACCTCAGGCGGCGGCTGATGTTGCGCACCAGGAGCGAGATCCCCGGCCGGTCGCTCATGCTTTCACGCGTCGTCGTGGTAGTTTCGGGTGCGCTTGCTCGGCTCGAACCGCTTTGGTGGCGCGCTTGCAGCCTGCCAACGCGGGGAATGAAAAACCTTGGTGCGCGAGGAAAAACCTTTCTTCACGAGGTGTTTTCCTCGTGTCTCTAACGGTCATACAGCGCGCAAGATAACTAGTCGCCACGACGACCAAACGTCAAGCGAGGTTTTTCAGTGTTGAAACCGCTACATACCGACAAGTCTGCACTTAGATCTTGGAGAGCACGGTCCACCAGAGCGTGAAGCACACGCAGGCGGCGATCACGAGCGCCAGGATGGTGTTGTTGCGCATCTTCTTGCGCCGGATCTGCTCCACGAGCGAGTTGATTCCCGCGAACGAGTTGCCCAGCGTGTTCACCTTGCCGTGCGACGACGTGAAGCGCGCGCGCTGGTTCTCCAGTGCGCTCTTGGTCTCCAGCGCTTGCCTGTAGCACCAGACAGCCAGCGAGTCAGCAGCGACATTGAACCCGCGTCACTCACTCACGCATGAGCGTACTCGATGATGCTGCTCGTCATGGACCGAGATGAGTCCACAGCGCGGCGCTCGTTCAGCAGCGAGTCCAGCTCGGCGTCCTCCGAGATGCCGATCTGCAGTCTGCACACATGAATTGGGTCAGCTCCAGTCGATGAGCCCTTGGCGTCCGCTCGAGACTGGACGCACCTGTTCCCAAACAGCTTCTGCGCATCGCGCTTCTCCTGCAACGCGCTCTGTAGCAAACACACAGGAGGCAATTAGCTGCCGCCAGGTTACGTGCGAGCGATAAAGGAGCTAGACGCCGAGAGTGCGTACCATCGAGCGGCGGAACTCGGTCTTGAAGTCGAAGTACAGCTCGCGGTAGCGCTGTAGCAGCGCCTCCTGCGTCTTGACCCCCGATGAGCTCACGAAAGAGCTCATCTCGTCGATTGTATCGGACAGCTGCAGCACGAGCCGACACCATGAGCGCCAGGCTGCCGCTGGCTACAGAGCTGCATCGCATGCTGCACAACGCACCGTCGCCAGTGTGTTCTCAATGTCTAGCGCAAGCTCGCGCTCGTCTGTGCTCTCCTCTGGTGGGTTCTCTTGCACAAACCAGCACGCAGCGTGTCGTCCCACGGCTGTCAGTCCGCCGCGATCGATAAGTGCTCCCAGCTAGCCGCCATACCTTCGTCGAACTGCTTGCTCGCCGGCGCGCGCGCCTGCGCCTTGCTAATGGCCGTGTACGCCGCAATCTTGTCCTCCAGGCGCCGCTCCGCCGAGCGCGCGTTGCGCCGCAGGTCCTCCCACGAGTGCTGGGTCTGCATCATCATGCCAGCAGCCTCCTTTGCGCCAGCGTCGCTCCCCCGAGCCGCTCGCCTCGCGCTGCTTTCCCCAGCGGATCGAGCACTTTCGAGAGAAAAAGGCAACAGTCGAGCAGTACCGTGCTCGCAAAAACGATAAGCCCGGACGTATCGGAAATTGTATGCAATTCAGAGTGCGTCCCAACTCCGTAGATCGATACAAAACCCAAGTGCACTTGCTCGGCCTCGTCGACCATCACTCCGCTCCCCCTGCCCGCGTATCGTGGCAGCTCGACGGAAGCGAGGACGGACGATGCGGAGCGCGCAGCGCCGACTGGCGGCGTGCGTGGACGAGCTGCGTGCGTGCGCGGGCGCGGCGGAGCAGCAGCAGCTGACCAAGAAGCTGCTCAAGGCGCTGCTCGCGGTCCGGCGGCTGTACAAAGCGCCGTTACTGGCCGGCAGCAGCAGCAGCAGCAATGGCAGCACCAAGAAGAAGCCGCCGGTCGGCGGCAGCGTGTTCGCGCTGCTGTTCCAAGCGCTGGTCGTCTACAGCGGCGGTCATTCCGGCGGCTCGAGCAACGGGTCCGGGGGCGGGGCGCCCAACCTGTCCATGTCGCTGTCGTCGTCCGCGCCGGCGACTTCCGAGTGCGTGCACCAGCTGATCGTCGACCTGCTCGCGCGCGCGTTCGACTACTCGGCGGCGCCGACGGTCACGGACGCGCTGGCGGCCAAGACGACGTCGCTGTACGCCAAGGCGTCGCTCGCCAGCGCCGTGTGCCGGCTGCCACCGCAGGACGCGCTGCAGTTCGTGCCCGAGGTCGTCGCGCTCGCCAACAAGTCGATCCGCGCCGCCGACTACTACGTCAAGCAGACGCTGCTTGAGGCCGTCGCGAGCGCACTCAGCGGCGGCACGCCGCGCCTCGCGGCGCTCCACGGAGAGGCGCTCAAGATCGTCGCGAAGGTGGTCCAAGACAAGGCGCCAGAGGTCCGCCTCGCTGCCGCCAAGCTCTTGGCGGTCATCGCCGCCAACACCACCGCGTCCTCGAGCGCGGCGGCGACCGGCGGCGGCGGTGGCCTGTCAAGCAATGGATCAGGTGGTGGCGGCGGCAACAGCGGCAGTGGACCCAGCAGCGGCAGCGGCGGCAGCAGCGGCGGCGTGGCCGCTGGGTCGCTCTCGGGCAGCGGCGGCCCGTCCTCATCGTCCTTGAGCGCGAGCGGCGGCGGAGGGGCCAACGCGAGCGGTGTGACGCTCGAGGCGATCATGCAGATGGCGACCAAGGGGATGGACGACGCGGCGGTCGCGGTCCGGTGCGAGTTCGCAGGCGTCGCCGGCCTCGTCCTGGCCAAGTTCGCCACGCTGTCGGGTGGCGACGGTGACCTGCAGCCGAGCGGCGACGCCGGCGGCCCGTCGAGCGCCGGCAAGCCCCACCACGACGACGACGACGGCGCGCGTGGCAGCGAGTCGGACCTCGGTGGCGGCCCCTCCTCGTCCTCCGGCGCCAAGTCCAAGCTGCCGTTCAAGCTCAAGACCATGCACGTCCCGGGCATGGTCGGCATCAACCTGTCGCGGCGCAAGGCGGCGGCGTTCAGCTTCTCGACCATCGCCAGCGTGATCCTCTACTTCCGGGACCTCGTCGTCTCCAAGCACGTGTCGTCCAACCCGTCGCACAGCAACGGCGGCGTGCTCTCGGCCCTGGCGATCGCGCTGTGCGGCATGTTCCGCCAGCTCCCGCCCGACTCGATCGCAGACGCGCAGATCCACGAAGTGCTGGACGCACTGCTGGCGATCCTCGACCACCCGTTCTCGCTCGGCGACCTCGCGCGCGCACGGAACGCCGTCAGCTTCGCGCTGCGCAACGGACTCTTCCTCGCGCTGGGCGAGCGGCAGCAAGACGTGCTGCTCAGCGTCTTTCTCCAGCGGCTGCGCGACGACGGAGGCAGCGCGGACGCCAACCACCACAAGATGCTCGCGATCCTCGTCGAGGTGAGCCACGGACTGCACGCCATGGGCGAGGCGGCGGCGGCCCACGCCCGAGAGGCCAGCGCCGTGCTGCAGACCCTGCTGTGCCACGAGAAGCAGAGCGTGCGCTTTCAGGCGGCCGTCGCGCTCGCCGCGCTTGCGACGGCCCTGCCGTACCACCTCAAGGGCGTGCTCTTGAGCTGTTTGGACGAGCTCGAGCGCACGGCCGAGATGCTCCTCGCCGGTGACAGACAGGGGCTGCCGCCGGCGGGCACGCAGCCAGCGCTGGAGCTCCACATCGCTGCAGAAGACGGCGCGACGTCGCCAGGCACGGCCGTCGAGGACGCTGGCCAGCGGCTGGCCGATCTCCAGAGCAAGACCCATCTGTACGCGATCCAGGGCCGCTCGACCGCGATCGCGCACGTGCTGCGCGCACTCTCGACCGACGCGCGCCGCGAGAGCCACGGGCTGAGCACCGCGGTGCTCGACCGCGTCTTCCGCATCGCCCAGACGCTCGTCGAGAGCCAATTCCTGGACGCCTGCGCCGACAGCGTCTGGCTCACGTGCACACGCGCCGGCTGGGTCGTCGTGAGCAGCCTGGCGACGTTCCGCGACGCGCGCTGGGCTCGCGTGAACCTCCAGGCGCTGCTCAACCTCTGGCTCCAGTCGAGTGCGCTGCACAACCGCGAGTCGTCGCTCGAGCTGCTGCGCATCGAGGCGGCCGTGATGGCGCTCGGTGCGTTCCTCGCGTGCTACAAGAGCCGAGAGGCGGCTGTCGGCTCGGCGCCTGCGGCCGAGCGCGATCCTGAGGCCGAGAGCGTCCACGTGCTCGCCAACCACGTGCTGCACGTGTACCTGACGGCGGTGCAGGGTGAGCAGCTGCTGAACCCGCGCAAGCGGCGCGGCCAGGTCGCGCGCTTCCGTGTCGTGGCGTGGCTGCTCAAGTGCTTCGCGCTGCTGCCGCCCATCTACACGGACTCGTACGTGCTGCTGCTGGACCTCGTGGCCGAGCACACGACGGCACAGGCGCTCACGAGTCTGCGCCAGTCGCCGCTCGGTGCGCCGGCCGAGTCGACCTTCCTGCAGCTCACGCTCTCGCCTGGGGATGACGTGCTCGAGCTCGTGAGCGCCGCGCGACTCGTGCCCGGAGACGCGCCGAGCGCGCTCTACTCGCGCGAGCTCAACTTCTCGCTCGGACTGCAGCAGCCGGAGAACGCGCTGACCGACACGGAGGTCGAGGTGCAGTACATGGACGGCTTCCTGCTGGCGGCCGCGACGGCGCAGGACGCGACGGCGCAGGACGCGCAGGACGTGCGCCGCGCACTCGACGGCGTCTGCAGCAGCGCGACCCACGTGCGCGTCGTCGACGCCTGTGTCCACCTCTTCGGCCGGCTGTTCCACTACCTGCCGGAGGATCTTCAGCTGCGCTGTCTGCAGCACTTGGCCGGCGTGCTCGTGGACGACCGCAGCGCCGACTGCCAGGTCAACGTCTGCGCGCTGCTCTTGGCGGTCGTGCGGGAGACCAAGGCGTCCGCGGTCGCGGCGGGCGGCTCGCTGCCGCTGTCGGTCGCGGGCTGGCCGTCCCAGGTCCAGACCATGCTATGCGAGATGATCGCGAGCGACAGAAGCAAGGTGCGGCGCGGCGCCGGCGAGGCGCTCGGCTTGCTGGCTGCCGCGCTGGCCGACGAGCACCAGCGCGCGCTCATCATCGACTTGGAGAAGCGCCTAGTCGCCGACAAGCTCCCGTCCGGCTCCGCGGCCGTCTCGGCCATGTCGGCGTTCACCGGCGCGGCCGCTGCGTCGTCGCCGTCGTCTGGAGAGCACGCGCCGGACCCGAACGTGCTGTTCGCCGGCGCGGCCTTCGCGCTGGCGAGCATCAAGCGCGCCTGCGGGTCGGCCGTCGCCGTCGACTCCGCGCTCATCTTCCGCTTCGCCGGAGAGATCGCGCAGCCGCTGCGCACGTGGGTGCTGCACGCGTGGAGCCTCATCATGGAGTCGGTGACGACGACGGTGGGGGACTACGAGCCGTTCCTCGCGTCGACCTTCGAGCTCATCGAGGCGCAGCTGCTCGCGGGCTTCACCTACTCGCGCAAGGCCAACAAGAAGGGCCTGCGGTGGCAGTCGAGCGCCAAGGCGGCGATCGGTCGCATCATGAACGGCATCGTCGCGAGCGTCGGCCCCGAGCTTGGCACTGGGACTTCCTCTTCCTCCTCCTCTTCCTCCTCGGATCGCTTGGGCGAGCTCTTGAGTGTCTGGCCGCTCCTCCGCGGCCGCTTCGACGGCGATGGCTACCGCGTCGCGACCGGCGGCGGGGACGACGGCGACAACCACGTCGAGCTGCAGTACACCCAGTTCCTAGAGCAGGTCGCGGTGCTGGCGCCAGGCAAGTTCCGCTGCGCCGATTTGGGCTTCGTCCTTGCTGTCGTGTCGGACCTCGCGCCGGCGATCGTCGTGCCTGGCTCGTGGCTCACGTCGGGGGCGGCGACGCCACCGAGTGGCGATGCAGATGGAGCCGTGATCGCCGCAGCTGCAGCCGGGAGCGCGGCGACCGGGCTCAGCCGCGCGCTGCTGCAGCGCGTGGCGCTCTCGTGCCTCCGCACGATCGTCGAGCGCGATCCGGCGCTCATCCGGCGCTTCAACCTCCACTGCCTGCTGTTCGCGGCGCTCCACAGCGTCCTGAACGAGCTCACGTGGCGGTACCTGCCGCGGCTGCACGGGCTCTGGGACCCGCTGACGTACACGGACGCCGCCCGGCCGAGGAGCTCGCCGTGCGCCAACGCGGACCCCGCCGAGGAGCTCCGCGTCTCGGTCCTCGCGCTCCTGGAGCTCGACGGCGGACGGCGCAGCGCGACTGCCCAGCCGTGCGTATGGGCGTTACTGTGCCGCAGCATCGCGATCGGCGAGTCGTCCAACAACTTCTCGGGTGAGACGGGAGCGGACGACGACCAGCTCATGATGAGTCCCAAGGGCGGCGGCGGCGGCGGCCTGGGGCTCGGCGACAGAGACGACGACGATGACGCCGACAGCAGCGCCGAACTATCGCTGGGCCAAGACACGAGTGCGAACGCCGGCACGCGCGAGCTGCTTGTGTCGGCGGCGATCGCGGCACAGGTCGAAGCGTGGCGCGCGACCAAGAAGCGCGTGAGCGACCTGGTGGCGCTGCTCCCTCCGCTGTCGCGCCACGTGCGCCACTTCGCGGTCGACTGCGTGCTGCGCGTGTTCGAGCTCGTTGGCGAGTGCAGCGGCTTGGGAGGCGGCGACGTGGCTCGCCACTTTGACTTGGTGCAGACGCGCGCGTTCTTCCTGGCGCGGCTCGCGGGCACCACGGCGGCTGCAACGAGTGTCACTACGCCCGACCGCGCGCCAAACTTCCTCTGCATGTACTTGGACGAGTTCGTGACGCTCGCGTGCCACGTGTCGACGTCGTCGGCGGACGCAAGCGAGCTGCAGATGTTCCAGAGCGCGGGTCTGCGCTTCGTCGGTGTGCTGCTCGCGCGCTTTGGCGCCGCGCGCGACCCCGAGGTCCCGACGGGCGACGCGTGGCTGCTGGACCCGTACCAGGCGCAGCTGTCGGCCGCGCTGCGCCATGCGCTCAAGCAGACACACGCCGCCGCCGCCGCCGAAGACGGCGACGACTACCGCGGGCTGTACGCGCCGTTGCTGGTCGAGGCACATGCCGTGTGCGCGCGCGCCATCTCGGCGCGACTCGTGCGGGACAAAGTCGCGCTCGCCCGCATCCTGAAGACGGTGCTTGCGCGCGACTACGGTCACGCACACTACGTCGGCGACGACGCGACGCGTGCACACCTCGCGCTCGCCAACCTCTCGAGTGTCGCGCAGCTCTTGGAGTCCGCGATTCAGTTCGACGGACCGGCGAGTGGCCGGCGCGCGGTGGGACCATTGACGACTGCGATGACCAAGGCGCTGGCTGGCGACGGTGTGAAGTACCTCATCCGGTGTTGGGGCGACGCGACCGTGGGGTATGCACTGGGCTTCCAGGGCAGCGTCACGCCACCCGCAACAGCTGAGCGTGACAGCTACGTCAAGCTCGCCGCGCTCGGACTGGGCGTGCCTCGGTCAAGCGCGCGACAGGAGGAGCTGGACGTCTTTCGCGAGAGCTTCCGCCGCTACTGGCCGTCGATCCTCAGTGTGCTCGTGAGTCTGCAAACGTCCATGCCGGAGCTGTGCACGCCGAAGACGACGGACGTGACGACCCCCGCTGTGTTGGCTGCGCTCGCGCTGCTCCACGTATCGAGCTGGATGACGAGCGGCCGCGACCGGAGCGACAGCGAGATCGTCCCGGTGTTGCGAGCGCTGCCTCAGCTCGTCGCACTGGTCGGCGAGAGTGACAATCCGTCCTTAGCTGCAGACGTCGCCGAGAACGCCGTGGCCTCGCTCATGTCGGTCAGCGCGCGGTCCTGGAGCGTCGCTGTTCGTGTCGAAGCCCTGCGCTCGCTCGCTACTTGCCTCTCGCGGCCGGAGCTACTCGGTGCGGTGGCGGATGCGGACGCGAGCGAATCGTTAGCCTCGCTCGTCACACGCGCGGCGCTGAGCCCGCTCGAGACGCTGCACCACCTCATGGGCGATCTACAACGCTCGACACCAGTGGTTTGGACCGATGAAGAGGATGCTGCCGTGCGGAACGTGCTGCTGCTCGCGACCGGTGGCGTTGTGTTCCTGCACACAGCGGTCAACCTACGCGTGCGTCGCGCCGTCGTGGATGCATTGGAGCTGATGGAGCGGTGCCTCGAGCCCTTGGGGGATGCGCGACCGAGCGCTGAAACCCGCGATGCCGCTGTCGGACTCAGCCGCGGAGCGGTCGAGGCGACGTTGGCGCTGTCTCGCGCCGCGGATGGCGAGGAAGACCGAGAAGCTGCAGATCTCTTGCCGCGCCTGCGGTCGCGCTGGCTCGCGAGCTTCGCGTTCGTGTCAGGCTGGATCGACAGCGCCGCGTTCTCGTCCTCGCCGTCGGCCGATCAGCTAGCGTTTGCGCTACGCGTCGCGGCGAACTATGTCGCGCGCTTCCCGTCGTTCGTAGCGCAGGATGCGGCTGCGCTGCACGCTGCGATCGCGACCTCCGCAGCGACTGTCGTGTCCGAGCGGACGCCCGAGCGCGCGGATGTGACGACGGCAGCGCTGCAAGGGTTGCTGGCGATCGCCCGGCGGCTCATAGACGCGCAGGAGCTCGCTGGCGCGCGCCGATGCCTGCTTCTCGCAGGCCCGCACCTGCTGCCAGTCGTTCAAGAAGCGACCTCTGCTGCTTCTACAGCCGCGGCCGAGCAGCTTGTGGGTGCGCTGGCCGCGCATCTCGACGACGCGCGAGGCGCAACCTTTGTGCGTCTGGCACTGCCAAAGTTGTGCGCATTGCTGCTTGGCCCATTGCCGCAGTCTATGGACGCCATCGGGCGCCTGCTGCTGCTGCTCGCGCAGACCCGCGCGGCCGCGTTCAAGCAGGCGGTGGCCGGAATGGCGCCAGCGGAGCGCACAGCGCTCGAGGCGGCACTGCGGAGCGCCATCTCCGGCGCTGCGGCTGCTTCCGGACCCGCTTCTGGGTCCGCGCCGGCGTCGCTGCCGTTGAGCGCCAGGAAGCTCGACCTAAGTCGGTACGGCTGAACGCATGAGTGAATGTGAGTGAGTAAGTGCATTGAGTTTGTGAGGGCTGGCGACTGTGTCTGCCGCTGCGACGCCGTCCTCAGAAGGTGGCGGTCGGGCGTCGCGGACCCGGCGCATCCTGCACCGCCAGCAGCTCGTACAGGCTGAAGAGCACGGCCGGCAGCAGTGCCAGGTCGAAGATCTACGCACATGCATGCAGACAGAGAAACACATCCGGTATTAGTCTCGGCGTGGGTCTCGACCACAGGGGTCCCATCCCACCTCGATGTCGCCACTGCAGCTCATGGCGACCTCCTGCATCTCGAAGCGCGCGAGCTCAAAGACCGACAGGTCGAACGGCAGCGAATCAAAGTACTCGCGCTCGACCATCTCGACGATTTCTGCCATGAGCAGTTAAGAGCAGTCAGCAGACAAGTCCGGGAGCCGCCATTTCGCAGTCGTCAGACGCACCTGGGACGGCGCCAGGGCTCGCGCCGCCGGCTTTGTCGAGTGCGCGGCGCAGCGCCTCCCACGGGACTGTCAGCGCGTACGTCTGCATGGGTGCACGCGGATCTGGGCTGCAGAACTCGAGTACGAGCGGCGCGTGCGGCTGCTGTCCCTTCCTACGCTCGTCCTCGTCCTCGTTCTCGTCCTCGTCCTCATCCTCGCGCTCGCCAGGCGTCTGCTCCTGCGGCGCCTCGGGCTCAGGGCGGCGCTCCGTCAGGCTCGAGATGGCCAAGTTGCGCGCCAGGCGGCGCAGGTTGAGCTCCGAGATGCGCACGGGCCGAGTGTCCACGACGCACTGGAAGGAGCGCTGCAACCACGAGCAGCTCCAAGCCAACAGCTCCTCGTTGCCGTTCAGCAGCAGCACATGCTGCTCCTCGCGGCCCCTGCGTGGTCGGCGGCGCTCGTGCTCGGTGGGAAAGTGCAGCACAAACGCAGCCGCGCGCGCATCCGCCACGTCCTCGCGCTCTTGTGGTGCGCGCGAGGCTACGCTGGTACGGCGCGCGCGG
>JAADYC010000305.1:0-25134 GCA_023338135.1 Phytopythium kandeliae | reverse complement strand
GTGGTCGCGCAGCGAGGACGTCGCGCTCGGCTGGATCGGCCGGAAGTAGCCCACGGACTTGAACTTCTGCTCCAGCGTGTTGCTCAGGCCGAGCAGCACCGGCGACGTCATGCGCGTCACCTCGTTCGACGTCACATACAGGCTCTCGATCGGGACGCGGCCCTGGGCCATGGCCGCCGCCGTCAGCGAGCGAGCAGCCTGCGCGCGGCGGGCTCCCAGCGCGGACGAGGACAGCGCCGCCCGCAGCTGCTGCGGACCGCGCCAGCGCCACATTGTGCACTCACTTGGGACGGACGGGGAGGGGAGTGCGGGTGCAGGTCCCGGTGCGACGCGGCTGGGAAATCGTCGACTGCGAATCTGTCGGGATCATCGGACAGCCTCTGATCGATCCATCCGCTGGTCTGCGCTGCCGTCAACGGCTCCATGCAGAAGTGTTTAAAACTCTCTGCATACTCTCATCTAGTCAAGAGACGGCGTTTGTCTTTGAAACACGGTTGGAAACCCATCTTGGTTGCAAAGACGCCACCAACACCTGCGGTACCCACCTTTCGAGAACCAGTTGTCGCGTCGAGGCGGCGACGGATGCGTGACGCCGCCGCTTGCTGCTGATGAGAGGAAGCCAGTCGCTCACGGCTTGACGGCCTCGCTGTCGACCATCTCGCGGAGGACGCTCGGCCAGTCGAGCGCGTCGGCGTCCAGCAGCTGCCAGCGGAACTCGAGCGGGCGATTGGCCGACCGCAGCCCGAGGAACCCGAGGCGACCGCAGTAGACGTGCGGGTCCTGGCGTTCGGGCTGGTAATTAGACACAAGCGGCAGCCAATGAGCCAGTCCTCGGGTCGTCCATCGAATGCCTTCACCTCGAAGTGTTAAAGGAACAGGAGTAATGCCTCTCTCGGCTGGCCATCGTGGGCTCCATCGATGCTGTTGCGGCCGCCGACGCCTCCCTCAAAGAAATCGCGCGCGTCTCCGCAGCGCACACGCACCAGCTTCTGGACGCTGGCTACCTTGATGATCCAGAAGCTCGGTGTGAGCCAGCGGAAGAGCACGGCGCTTTCTCCGTCCGCGCCGACCTCCTGGAACACGCCTTTGTCGGCGTCGCTGCGCTTGAGAGTAACGGCGAGTATCATCGCGTTTTGATAGCAATGGAAGGAGGTCGAATGACTGCTGAACTCGACGGGCGGAGCCACCCCATCCGTGACGTTCGCGTCCACCATCCCTCGGATGATCGTTCTGCTGTGTGGCGGCATGATTTGCTTCCCGAGCCAGGCGTCATGAAAGCGGCCGACGCGGATATCGAGTCTGGAGGTCCGGCTGCATCTTTTGGGGGTCGAGGTGATGCTCAAGGCGAGCTCTGGCAGGTTAAGCGGCGTCGTAGGAATCGACATATCGTCCTCGACACTCGGGTAGCTGTCCACGCTCCTATCGCGTGTCTCTACCCGCCGAAAGTACTCTCGCTCCTCCGGAGTCAGCACCTTGAGCTCTTCAAGTCGAGCCTATCGCCTGCGCTCTGTTGGCGCTGCGCCTGCAGTCTTGGGCGCCTGTCACCACGGTCGCTTGGACGCCGGCAGCCGCTCGATCTGCAGCACCAGCAGCGCTGCGCGGTTCTCCGCCATGCGCCGCCGCCGCTTGGTCTCGTACGCACTCAGCTCCGACATGGGCAGCCAGGAAATGCGCATAATTCATTGCTTTTGGCGGACAGGTGGCGGGTTGAGGAAGTGTGTGCAAACGGGTTCTGAAGGCGATGCTGGCATCAAATATATACAGAACTGTAGTGTCAGATCGAGTCGCGGGTTGAGTACCCGTGTCAAGTTGTCGACGCCGACCCGACCCGACCCGTGGCGAGTGAAGTGGCAATCGAATCAAAAGCGAACGCGATCTCCCTCGGCATGACGCAGGTGGCAGGCGAGAAGCCGCCGTCGCGCGCGCGAAGAGCGCTGCTGCGCCTCAAGACGGCGATAGGAAGACGCGCGCTATCTCTCTGGTGCGAATGATTCCCATCGCATCCGCACCCGTGCTTTTGATACTCTGGTTCCCACGGATGAAAGGCGAGCTCTAACTTCAGAGGGATGCTGCTGTCCTTTTCCTCTAGCTGGGCAACGTACGCGCTGGGCATCGTCTGGATGCTTCTCCACCCTGCCGTGACGGTATCTACGGGTGCGTAGGTTTCATGTCGAGTCGTTCGAGTACTACGGCAAGCAACTGAAACCTTGCTGCAGGCGAGCTCAAGTGCCGAGGGACGTACATGTCAGAGAACGCGCTGCTGATCGATCAGATCGAGGCGCGTAGCGGCGTGAAAGAGGTATTGACTGTGTATCAAACGCCTAGATGGAGCATTTCTCTCCCTGACTCGAGCTTGCTGCTGTTTACAGGTCCAAGCAGCGCGCGCATTCCATCAAGAGCTAGCGCAATTGGCAGTGGACGACAACGGATGCGGCGGCAATTGCTCGCATGTCGTGGATTGGCTCGAGGCGCGACTTGGCGCGCTCCATCGCGTAGAAGCCTACCGTCATCTGTTCTATGACGTGCACACGCAAGTCGAGCGCGCCAACGTCTACGGCATCCTGCGCGCTTCGCCGCTCGCTGACGGAAAGGTAAATCGGCAGACATGACAGCTAATTCCTCATCAGACAAACTCACCCGACTCATCATGCACTATTGCTTGCAGGAGTCGATTGTATTAGTGGCGCACTACCGCAACGCTGGACGGCGCAATGGCGAGTCGTCGAGCGTCACCATGGGTCTTGCGCTGCTGCAGTACCTCGCGAGCGTCAAGTGGCTCGCCAAGGACGTCATCCTGCTCGTTGCCGACGGTGGGCTTCGACGAAGCGAACGGATAACGCTGCTTCAAGTACTTACTAGCATCTTCTTGCGTGCTGCTTGTGGCGTAGATGGCGAGCTGGATGGAAGCGACGGGTACGCACCAGGAACGGACGCGTGGCTGCGAGCCTACCACATCAACCCCGCGAGCATCGGCAGCACCGAGGGCTCGCTACCAAATCGCGCTGGACTCATCCGCGCCGCCATCAGCATGGAGACTCCGCAGGAGTCGCGACGCGTCAATGCTGCCGGCGTGTATGCTGCCGGCATGAATGGCCAACTACCCAATCTGGACCTCATCAACACGGCCGTACGCGCGTTGCGGCAGCAAAGCATCCCCGCGGTGCTGGATCGAAGTGACATGAAACGCACGCCAGTCTCTGGGATGAGTGGAGAAAATGGCGAGGAGGACATGGACGTTCTCGATAAATTCATGACGTCCTTGTCGAGTTGGACAAGCGCGGTCGTGTCCGCTATCGCCCCTGAGAAGCAGTCCGGAGTGCAGAACTATGTGACGAGCCTACGGGGAATGCTGCGCTTCATGAAGACGCTGGCGACCGGGCCTTCCGGTATCCACGCGAACTTCATCGGGTACAACATTGATGCGATCACGTTGAGTTTCGACACGGTGCGTCCGTCACCGCTGCTCGTGATGCCAAATCGTCGCGCATCCATCCGTGAAAGCCTGCGTGCCGTTGAGCTGGTCGTGCGCGCACTCAGCAACTTGGAGGAGAAACTTCACCAGTCGTTCTTCCTGTATGTTCTCCCAAGTCCAAGCACGTTCGTGTCGATCGGCGAGTACTACTACCCTGTGGCGCTGGCCATCTCACCAGCGATCGCCCACCTCGTGTACCTCGGAAGCACTACTGTGGGCATGCGCGTAGCGTTCGCGATCGCATCGTTATTCGTCGTTGAAGCTGCTGGTGTGCTGATGCTGACTGTTCTTCTCCCGGCACTCAAGAGTCAATGGTGGATCCTACTTCTGGTTATCTCGGTCGTGGAGATCGCACTCGTGATAATAATCCGGTCGCTTCGATCCATCTCGATCTTCTCCGGATGCACCGAGTTCGCCGAATGGAAGCGGCGCGTCGTAGCTTACGAGGCGGAGAGCGGTCAAGAAGACAAGAGCGCGACGGCGGTGGCGGTGAACGACCCTGTGATTTCTCTTAGTGCAGTCGGAGAGCAAGACCCTGGATGGAGAGCGCTCAAGTTCTTCGCGATGGCGCTGCTAGTGTACGCATGCATCGTGGTTGTTACTAGCCTTGATGGAAGTGATGGACTGACGCTCATTTGCTGAGCAGCTACTCGCACTGCATCATGGGCATCCTGAACTACCCGATGGCGCTCTTCTGTGCGATTTTCATGGCGCACTTTGCGCGCGTCGCCCCAGCCTACACCGCATCATTCACCAAGAACCTATGGACTGGAGTGTGGCTCGCGTTGTCCTCCCCCGTTGGCGTCTTTGCGGTGGCACACGCCGTCAACTCTCAAGGTAATTGCACTATCTGCGTCTTGAAGGTGCTCTCTCGGGCACTAACTGATCAGCAATCCCCACACCCATGTGCTGATGTCCCTAAGGCGCTCACGAAGCAGCGGTGTTCCTTGCGGAGAGCTTTTCGAACCGAACCAACCTACTGGCACTGCCGTACGCTTGCCTGCTGCACATCCCGGTGCACGTGTTGTCGCTGGCCGTGTGGAGCTTTGGCGCGGGGGCGATTGCCGTTGATAAGCACGCCAAGCAAGACTAGACTCGAGCTAAGTGGCGAATACGTAAGATCAGACTTGCGATGTGCGCAGTGAGTGCTGGCGATGTCTCACCTTCGCACGAAGTCCTAGGCGGTGGCGAACTTGCCTAGCACTTCCGATCCGCGCTGCGGGCTTGGCTCCAGGCGCAGCTGATAGCACTGCGCTGCAATCTGCTCGTAGAGCTGCAGACGCGTTTTTCCGTACGCCACAAGCCGCTGCCAGATCATGGGCAGTGACTTGGGCTGGACGGTGAAGTGCTTCTTCATGCGTGTGTGCATGTTTCTGACGGACTTTTCGAACTGGAGCGGAACCGAGACGGTGTCAGAGGCCGTTCGTCGCCCAACCGGTCCAACGAACAGCGCGACGTACCGAAGGCGCAAGTGCTTCGAGCTCCTTGCGGACGTCCTGGCGCGGCGTGTGATATTGGATTTCCTGCGCTGGCAGCGCGACCAGCAGCTCCTCAAGCGCTGCGAATAGTGGCTGGACACGACAGACAGCGTGAGGTCTCGACCGCTCTAGCGGTCGGCTCTCGATGTGACTCTCACCTCAACCTGCTTGAACTCATAGACCCAGATGTACGCGACGTATTGCTGCGCGCTCTCCTCGAACTTGGCGCGCGTCTCGGCGGCGTACTGGCCCAGCGGTAGGTCCAATGCCGCGTTGATACCCACGAGGCGGTCGCTGATGAAGTAATAGTTCTCTGTCGTGGTACAGTGGACGTGAGTGCACGCAAACAGTCGACCAGCGCGCGTGGAGAGACGGCAGAACCCACCAAGGCGCACGAGCGACGCGTACTTGGGCTTGCTGTCGGCCACCTTCTCGAGCCACTGGAGCGTCGCCGGCAGCAACCGGTGGTAGATGGTGCCCAGCGCGCTATCGTCCGTCTTGCCACATACACTCTCTTCCAGCCGCCCGATCATGGTCTGCGGAGATCAAGGCACGCGGTCAGCGGTATGTCATCGTCTTGCCGCTTTCAATAGCGCGGCGATACCATGGTCTTCTGAATAGGGCCGAGAACGCCGGCCATGCGTGTGTCCGGGTGGTGATTGTTGATCCAGAGCTCCTGCGGGTCATCCGGTCCGTCAGCGACCGCCTAGAGCGTCACTAGCGAGCGCAAGGACTCTACCTGATCCTCAGTGAACTTGATGAGCACACGCTTCATCTGCAGCTGAAAGCTGACCATCGTGTTGAACAGGAACTCGCTCTGCTGCCGGTACGCGTCCAGCTGTCCATTGATAAGCACCACGAGCGCGAGCGCGTCCAGCACGTTCCTGGCCGCGGCAGCCTCTCCGAATTCGATCAGCCGCTTGAGCAGCTTGTCGAACACGGCGTCCATAGTCGGCGCCAGCGCTTCGGGCTCTTCCTGTGCGTCGTTCGACTGCTTCGATGAGACCTCGCCGCCATCCGCGAAGAGAAAGAGCGAGATCAGCAGTCGTTGCTCGCGCAGAATGAGCGGGACGAGGTGATCCAACGCCTGTTGCAGGAGCGGCGACGCGCCGAGAGCGTCCCCGAGGTGCGTTGACGACAGGTGGAAGCTCCACGACTGCAGCGCCTGTGGCTTGCTGAAGTGCGTCTTGGGATTCCTCGGCAGCTTGTCTCGAAGGCACCGGAAGAGCGATTGCAAGTGCGGGCCGTACACGGAGGCGGCATTCTTGGCGTAGATGGCGCGCAGCGCCGTCACCACGTGCGCGTCCAGCGACTGCAGGTGCGTTAGCAGCGGCTCGTAGATTGTGAGTGTGGCGTGGAAGGGTTCGTTGGAGAAGCTCCAATCCATCTCGCGCGCCGGCTCCTCGAACGACGTGATGGCGCGGCCGAAGCGCGAGGCCTCGATGGATCCGCGCGCGACAATGAACGACGACGACGTCGAGGCGGAGGAAATGTCCCGCGACTCTCGCGAGGCAGTGGAGCCAAGCGAGACTCGGCCTCTGGGAGGCGGAGACTGCACCGAAGCGCTGCTGGAGCGCGCGACCGCCTGCGCCATGGAGTAGAGCGTCCACTGGCGTGTCTTGCGCTGCAGGAACGCGTCGAAGGCGGCGCAGAGCTTGTCGCTGAAGACGCGCGCCAGCTTGGAGAGCTCGTCGCCTCGCGTGCGAAAGGCGGCCATCTCGCTGGCCGGGAACTCCCGCGTCGACTTGATGGCGTCGTCGACCTTGGCGAGCATGGTCAGCGTCGCCGTAAGCTGTTGATTGAGGTTCCGCCTAGCCTCAGGGGTCAGCTGCACCAGAAGTGGATTGGAGACGACGGCCAAGGTGCCCTCCGCCGTGCTCACGTCGTCTGGGAAGAGCCCGACGGGCTGCTGCAACCGCTCCATGTGCTCGCGCGAGACGTCGACCTTGGTCATCATGCGCTCGAGTGCGTCCTGCAACGCGACACTGTTGCGGAAGTGCACTTCGAGCTGGTTATTGAGCGCCTCGAAGTGCAGCATGTTGGCTGACGTCTGCTGGAGAAAATCGTCCGACTCGTCCGTCCAGCGCTGCGTCTGCGCCACGCGGTGCTGCAGCGCGTCGATCGCGGCCACGATGCGGTCGACCGCCGTGCTGCTGCTCCTGCTGACGTCGCTGCCTCCGGACACCTTGGCGCCGGCGGCTGGCGGTTGGTTATGACCCTCGAACGACAAGAGAAACGAGATGTTGTCGTCCTCGAGCGCGCGCAACTTGCGCCGGAAGGTGTCCTCGACCGACGCGAGGTGCGCGTCCGCCCAGTTGACGTTGGCGAGCAGCGCGTTCGCGTCCGCGTTCTCGGCGTCCGTGAGTCGGACGGGAGCGCCAGCCGCCTTCCTGTCAGCCTGCGTCTTGGCAGAGGCCACTCCAGACTTGTCGCCGGTGTCGATCGACCCCTCCTCGTCCTGATTGTCGTCGCCATCCGCCCGCTGCTTCTTGACGGCCGCCTGTATGCAGAGAGAGCGCACGAGTGGCGACACCGGACGCGTGAGGTAGCAGCCGAGGCATCGACGAAGCAGCAAGAGTATGCGCGTATACCATGTGGTCGAGCAAGTCGACGTCGATGCCGTATTTGTGCTGCAGGTTGAGCAGCAGCGCGGTCTCGTGCAGCTCCTCGAGATTGAAACGCACGAGCCGCGGCAGCATTTTCTACGGCGCACAGCACCCAACCAATCCGCCATTCGCCATCAGACAACTCCCGATACACACTCGAGCCTCTAGATGGCTCCAACCTCTAGACGGATGCGCACCTTGCGGTCGAGCGCGAGCGCGCAGAGACTCCAAAGGAACTCGAGCATGGCCGTCTTGCGCTCGCGGTCGTCCACGACCCATTGCCACGGCGCTTCCTCGCCATCTAAGAGCAGCGCGAAGCTCCCGCGCTTGCGGTCCGGCGCTACACCGGCGTTCTCGAGCACGTCGAGGCGACCAATGTCCCATGACTGGCGCACCTCGACCGCCAGCGCGCGCAGGAACTGCACGTAGTGCAGATGCGCCGCGCCGCCGGCGCCGTCCTGCACCGTCACGCACAGCACGTAGGCCTTGGGGGGTCCGCCGGCCGCGCCGAAGAGCCGCTTGGAGCCGAGCGACACCTTGCGTTTCTGCACCTGCACGAACGAGTACACGCGCTGGCGGCGCGTTGCCGAGGATGTTGAAGCTGTTGAGGCCGCGGCGATCGGCCGCGAGCGGAAGTACGTGTGTAATGTGTTGCGCATGTCCTCGCGCGAGACGCCCAGCGCCTCGGCGGCCGCCACTGCGGACGCGGACGCGGACGCGCTGGGCGTCACCTTGGCTGGCAGCGTCGCCATTGCCGCCATCGTCGCCTTTGGGCGGGTGGAGGCGCCGTTTGGAGATCCAACGGAGTGCTGGATTTATCTGGTAAGCACATGCTAGAATGCGTGTCAAAGTCGCTGCTCGAGCTCGAGCCCATGCTCTCGCGTCCGGTGCGATCGAGGCCGCCGCCGCCACGAGCGATAGCTCATCATTCACCCACCCAGCCAGCTCAGACGCGTCGCAATGCGGCGACCGGGATCGGCATGGCAGCGAGATTTGCGGTGGGCCGTTGCAGCCCTGCGACTAGGCCGGCGCAGTCCTGCAGTCCTTCTGCTACACGCGCTACTGACTGCCGCGGCGCGCACGGACGCGTCGAAGCGGAAAGAAGGCGCCGCATGCCCACCAAGAAACGCACGGCGATGGCAGCGAGCGAGAGGTTTACGCCAGCGCCAGCGCCAGCGCCATTCGTCGCCCGCCGCCTGGTCGACTGCCGGCGACATGAGCTCCCCATTTGTTTGGTGTCCGAGTCGTTTTTGTGCTCACGGTCTGGATTCTCGAAATACAATTCCCAAGTACTAGAGGTCCGGACCGCGATCTGATCCCGTCTCTGTCGCCACCTGCCCGGGCTCCGCGTCTTCATCGTCTTCGTCTTCGCCTTCGTCTTCGCCTTCGCCTTCGCCTTCGCCGCTCGCGGGAGCATGCGCGGTCTCTGTTCCTCTGTCGTCTGCACGTATTCGTCTGCTTCAATCGGCTCGCTCCGGATTTGCGCGCGCGGTCCGAGGGCGAGCGCGATGCCGTTGACACTCGTCGATTCGTCGCCTCTCACTCACTCGCTCGCCGAGTACTCCCGCCCTCCCGCTCTCCTTTCCCTCCTTCCTCCGCTCCCGTCATGCTGAGCAGCCCGTCGATCCGCGCGCTCGTGGCGACTGCAGCCTCGTTGGCCCTCGCGCTGCCGTCGGCCGCCGCGGTTGACTACGCCGGCGGCTGGGCGAGCGCCGACCAGTGCGTGGACATTTGCTCGACGCCGAGCGCCACGTGCCTGACGCAGGACCCGACGTGCCTGGCCAAGGCCAAGACGCCCGGAGACTTCGACTACCTCGTGCTGGAGCAGATCTTCATGCCGCAGTTCTGCCGCGACCTCCTCGTGGGTGTCGACGGCACCATTTCGCACCAGAACGTGAACCCATACCCGGACGGACTCACGTGCGTGGCCGACCGCGTGTCAAGCGCGCTGACGATCCACGGGCTCTGGCCCAACTACGACGACGGCTACGTGAGCTGCTGCAACCCGAGCGAGACGGTTAACAACGACCCGTACGACGCCGCGGCGTTCGCGGCCAACCAGCCCGAGCTGCTGGCGACCATGGGCGAGAAGTGGATCGACCCGTCGCAGGCGTCGACGTACGACACGCTGTGCGAGATTTACGACCACGAGTTCCAGAAGCACGGACTGTGCTACGCGGCGCAAGGCGCCGACCTCGAGGCCGCCGCCGTCACGTACTTCCAGGCGACGCTCAACACGGCGGGCCGTCTGAGCGCCGCGGACGCCAAGATCCAGGAGTGGGCCGCCTCGGAGGCTGCCGAAACCACGCTGGCCGACATCCAGGCGCTGTACGACCACCAGGTCATCGTGCTCTGCTCGGCCGTGGACGGCGAAAACCAGCTCTCGGTCATCCGCACGTGCTACGAGAAGCCCGCGGACATTGGCGCTGAGGGGCCGACGACGCAGATTGACTGCGCCAACGCCACGGCCACCTCCACCTTCTCGGTCTGCTCGGCCGACGAGCCCATCACGTTGCTGCCCTACGTCGCTCCCGGCAGCTCCAGCTCCGGCTCCAGCTCCAGCTCCAGCTCCGGCTCCGGCTCGGGGTCGTACCCGGACGCTGGCTCGAGCAGCAACAGCAGCAGTAGCGATGGCACCACGGCTTCTCCGACCGACGCGCCGACGTCCACTCCTGTGACGACTGCGCCGGTCGAGAGCTGTGGCGGCTTTTAGTGCCTCCGAGCTAGAATCGCAGCATGCGGGGCGCTTCAGCCTCCGCCAGGATAGTATGACGAGGCCTGCGCCTTGGCGGCCGCGGTGGAGTCCTTCCGGCTAACCTAGCACGAGTCGTCCTACTACCTCAGCCGCTTCGGCTCCCCTCGTCCTCGCCTTGCGATCAATGCATCCGCTTCAGCTTGAAGCTCCTAGCGTTTTATTGACCAATCACTTTGCTCTATCAGTTTCGAAAGCGCAGATAATTGGATAGAAATGCATCTTCTGCGATCAGAGGCGAAGAGATCTCTCCATCAAGACCCGACGCCATCATGGCGATCGCGAACGCCGCCGCCTCGCCGCCGCCGCCGCCGCTGCTGCTGCTGCTGCTGCTGCTCTACGCCTCCTGGGCACCGTCGGCAGCCATTGACTACCCCGGTGGCTGGGAGCCTAGTTTCCCGGCCAGGCAGCGCTGCGTGGACATCTGCGCGGGCTCTTCGGGCCGCCCGACGTGCCCGACGCATGACCCCGAGTGCGAGCGCAAGGCGCAGCGGCCGGGCGACTTCGACTTCCTCGTGCTCGAGCAGCTCTTCCTGCCGCAGTTCTGCCGCGAGCTGCTTGTGGGCGTGGACCCGACGCTGGAGCACCGGCCGGTGCGGCGCTTCCCGGCGGGCATCGCGTGCCGACCGGCGCGCGTGGCGAGCGCGCTGACGATCCACGGACTCTGGCCAAACTACCTCGCGGGCTTCCCCGCATGCTGCAACGTGAGCGCCGCGGCCGTGAACCGGCCGTACGACCCGCACAAGTTCGCGCGAGAGCACGCGGAGCTGCTGCGCACCATGCACACGCGCTGGGTCGACCCCACGCGCGCGGACGACGGCGGCATTGACGCGCTCTGCGAGCTCTACAACCACGAGTTCCAGAAGCACGGGCTGTGCTACGCCGCCAACGAGGCCGCCGGCTTCGAAGAGAGTGCGCGCGCCTACTTTGAGGCCACGCTGCGTGCGGCCGAGACCCACGCCGGCGCCGTCGACACGGTGAACCAATGGGCCGCCGACCCAGAGCCGCCGCGCCGATACGTCGCCGACGTGCGCGCGCTCTTCCCTCGCAAGGTCCAGGTGCTGTGCTCGGCCTACCCAGCCTTCCGCAACGAGCTCGGCGCGATTCGTACGTGCTTCAAGCCGGTTGGGAGCGCGGAGCGCGGCCAAGAGCCGCGAGCGCTCGAGCCCATGGACTGCGGAGACGCTGTGGCGTCGCAGGCGTTCGTGGCATGCGACGCCTCGACGCCCATCAAGCTGTCGCCGTACGCGCCTCCGCCGGCCCAGCCGCAGGTCTCGCCGCTGGACCTCGCGGTGTTTGACTGACCGCTTCAATAGAGAGCAAGCGGCGGCGCCACGGTTCGTAGCCGCAGCAGGAGACACGACCCAGCGAGCCTGTGCATGTGTATGCGTCTGCCTGTGTGTGACCCACGGTGACGAGACACAGAGAGCGAGCGAGCGAGCGAGAGAAGACAGACAGAGAGAAAGAGAGAGAGAGCGAGAGAGGGAGGGAGAGAGAGAGAAGACAGAGAGGGAGGGTGTGTCACTGCGCACCGCTGTTGGGTTGGACCGCGCGCAGCAGCCGCGCGACCTGCTCCTCGACACTTGCACCAGCGCTGACGTCCGGCCCGTCGAGCTGCTGCCTCGCCCAGCGGCCGCGAGTGACAGGCACGCGATAGACCGTGACATCGCCCGTGGAGTCGCCGACCACGAGGACTGGCGCGACGGGCGCGAACGCGACGGTCGTGCACTCGAGCGGCACCTCTCGCCGCTCCATCTTGACGGCTGGCGGTGCCGGTCGGCCGACCTGCTCGCCGTCTTCATCGTCTCCGACGGCGGAAGACCGGCCGCCCGTGAGCCCGCCGAGCGCGTCGGTGGCCGCGACGCCGAGGCCGTCGGCTGCCGCGCCAAAGCCGAGCGCGTCGCTCGCGGGCGTCGCGACTGGCGCGAGCACGAACTTCTTGGGGAAGTAGGTGACAACCGGGTCGAGGATGGACTCAATGAGGTCCCAGATCTCAACGCGACCGTCCTCAGCCACGGCGGCGAACACGGCCGCGTCGCCTGGGCTCCACGAAATGCCGAGTACGGCGTGCTGCAGGCCGACAGACCGGAAGGAGAGCAGCTCGCGCGGCTCGCGCTCGTGCCAGAGCTTGACGGTCCAGTCGCCCGAGCACGAGAGCAGCAGATCGGGGCAAAAGGGCGAGACAGCGAGCTGGTACACGGGTCCAGCGTGGCCCATGTATGTCTGCAGGTACTGCTCGTTGTACGAGGCCGAGCACTTGTGGATCAGTCCGTCCTCCGTGCCCACGAAGTAGACGGACGCGTCCGTCGGGCTAAAGTCGATGCACTGGCCGCTCGCCTGCCGAGACAGCACGCCGTCAGCACCGTCGGCGGCGCCAGAGGCCGCGGTGCGTCCCAACAACGGATTGGCCACGCGCTTGAGCGTCATGAGGTCGCTGAAGCTCAGGCCCTTGGCCAGGCTCCACTCGGTCACGCGGCCGTCGCTCGAGATGCTCACGACGTTCTCGGCTCGGTCGAGGCCCTTGCCGAGCCACCGGATCTGCCACACGGCCTCGAGGTGCTTGCCGGCCGACAGCTCGCTCGTCGCGACCGGCACGGGCTCGTGCAGGGGTGACGGCGCCTCTGAAGGGCTAGAGGACGCCAAGGCGACTCGCTGGCCGCTAGCTCCTGGCGTGGTCGCCGAGTTGGACGACGAGGACGCGGACGAGGACGAGTCATCGCTTCGCGTGTCGTAGATGGCGACCACGCCGTCCGCGAAACCGACGGCGAGGAGGAACGGGTGGCCGCGACTGAAGTCGATCGAGGTCACGCCGACGGGGAACGCGTAGATGCGCTCCGGGAACTCGGGGTTCTTGAGCGACCAGAAGAGCACGAGGCCCTCGCTCGCGGCCGCCGCGCCGTCGACAGCAGCCGCTGATCCGGACGTCGACGTGCTCAAGGCGGTCGAGCCGCCCGTTGCGCCGCCTGTCTTGCTGACGCCTGCCGGCGGGACGGCGTCTGGACTCACAGGCGCGTCTGTGTTGACAGACGTCGCGGAAGAGGGCCGCGCGTACGACACGGCGAGCAGGTCGTCGTTCACGGCGTTCCACGCGAGGCACGAGACGGTACGGCCGTCGACGAGGTCGCAACGGAACGCCCAGAGCTTCTCGAGTGCCGTGTCGGTCCTGGCGCCGGCCTGAATGCGCGTGGATCCACTGGTCGTGGGTCCGTCGGCCGTCGACGCGGTGCTGGCGCCGGCGCCGGCGGTCGGGAAGCCCGCCGCGAAGGCCGGGATGGCGACTGGCGGTACCGACGCGCCGTGGATGGTCGAGGAGGAGAAAGCCGAGAGGCCAGCACCGCGCGCGCTACTGTCTCGATGCGAATCGGCCGCCCTCCTGCCGTCGCTCGCCTCGTCGACGGCGTCGTCGCTCGCGAGCGTCGGCAGGTTGCGGTACCGCACGTGCTGCTGATGGTAGACGTTCTGCTGCACGGCGCGCTCGAGAATGTTGGCGGTGCACAGCAGCGAGGCGGACGCAAGCACCTTGGCCGTGCGCTGGCGCGCGATGATCTCGCCGATGTCCACGTTGGCGTTGGCGCGTGCGTACACGTTCGCGTGGGCCCGTCCGTCGCTGCTGCCGCCGCTGAGCACCTGCGACTGGTTGTGCGTCGGGATCTGCGCCGAGGACGTCGCGACGGCGCTGCTGGAGCTCGATCCGTCGTCGTGCGTCGTCACGTGGTCCTGCGACGCGCCGAAGGACAAGTTGGCGCCACTCTGGCTTGGAGACGCTGCCGACGTGCTCGACGAGTTGATGTTGGCGGACGAGCGGCCCGCGTCCATCACGTGCGCCGAGCTGCTGCCGACCACGGCCCGCGACCGACTGAAGTGATTGCTGCCGCTGTTGCCGTGCGCGCCTTGAGCGCGCGCGCGCCGTGTGCGAGACGCGTGGTGCTGGCGCGCGCGCAGGTCCTCGACGATGTCTCCGTCCACGTCGAGAACGCAGCCAGGAGATGCCATAGTCGCGCCAACGATCTCGTCCACTTGATGCTTGAGCTGCACGTCACCGAACTCGTCGCCGCCAGCGGAGACCGGCGCGCTGCTCGCCGCCTGCTGCTCGGAATTCGGCGTCCCGTCCGCCGCCGTTGACTCGGACGCAGACACAGATGCAGAAGCAGCGGCGGACGCGATGACCGCTGGCGCGTCCGCGCCACCGTCTTCCGGTCGGTTGTTGCTATCCTCCTCCTCTTGTCTTGCGCTGTTTGCGGCGGTAGCATTAGGGTTAGACGCCAGTTATCACAAGCAATGTACGTCTTGCTGCTCACCAGTCGAAGATGTCCCAGTTGGTGGCCGTAGTAGCGGCGTCGCGCGTGGCTGGTGGCGCCGTCATGACCTCCTTGGCCTTCTGTGCGAGCTGTAGCGTCTGCGATCGGCCGTCCTGGTACTTATCGCTCCCCTTCTTCTGTGCGCACAGCTCAACGTAGCGCTTGTTGCGCGCCGCGACTGCTGCGTGCATCGGTGCGTCCTGCGCAACGCACACGCTGCGCAACTCGAGGATGATCGCAGTCGGTGTCTCCTCCAGCGTGACGGTCAGCGGTCGCCGCCGCGTCCGGCCGTCCAGCAGTATCGCTGCCATCGTACTCATGTCCGAGGGTGTCCCAGTCTTTCTCTCATCGACAGACCCGTCGGCTCCGGGCTCGTTGTTTCCACCGTCGTCATCGGCAAAGCCGGCCGCTTCGGACTTTGATGCGCCAGATTCCGACGCCTCTCCGTCTTGTTGACTCTCGTCCGTATCTTGGTTCGACGGCGGTGCCGCTTGACTACTAGGAGAAGGACTTGCGGCAGCAGCAGTCGGAGCGCTCGGTCTCAGCTCTTTCCCCTTTGGTGGAGCCGACGGCTTGGGTCTCTGACTACTTCCGACGGCTGGGCTGTTGCTGGAAGACACCTCACTGTCCGAGTCGTTATCGGTCGACACCACGGAGGAGCTGCTAAAGATGACGCTAGCACCCGCGACCGCGCTCGAATAGTTGGCGTTAGATCCCTTGGAGCGGTGGCCGCGCACTCGTCCCCCCTTGGGTCCTCGATGACCGTGGATGTGTGCACCGCCGGGTGTGGACGGCTTGATGCGGCTCACGAGCAGCGACTGCGGCGTCACATCGACGCCGTCGAGGAACACGCGCGCCGAGCGGCCGCTCGCGGCTCCTCCGGCAACGCCTGCGACTGAACGGCTCGAGTTGGAGACGGACGAGGCGCCCGCCACCTTGGACCGCGACGCGCTCACGTCACGCTTGGACGCGCGCACGCCTGCATGGCTGCTGCTCGCCGCGACGCGCGCGTTGGATGGCGAGTTCATGGACTGTCGGCCGCGAGCGATGCGCCGACGAAGCAATAGTGATCGCGCCGATGGCGGCGGCGGGTCGGATCGGTCCGCTGCGATCGGTCGCGACGTTTCGTACCCATCCGGCGATCAGCCTGGACGCTGGATGGAATGGGTACATTGTCGAGCCAGGTGATCACACACACTCTTCGATGACTAATGCTGGTGCTACTACGCAAGTATGCTTACATCAAACCACGAGCACTGATTCGCGAAAGTGTCAAAGATACAGGCGTTTCATTGGTTTGAACTGCCTTATCGCGCGTCGCGTGAAAGCCGCATGCTGGCGGCACCATGAACTCCAGGCGTGAGGAAGCGCGCCGGCTGCGCACGATGGCGAGAGCGCGGCAGCGGATGGAGGAGCCCGGCCGCGCGCGCGAGCCGGTCGTGTTCGATCTGGCGAGTTCGGACGACGCGGACGAAGAGGAGACACCGACGACGACAGCGACGGCGACTGTGCCGTCGGCGCATCCGTCGCGTAAGCGGCCGCGCGCGGCGGCGGGTGGCGCCGAAGCAAGCGAAGCGGACGCGGCGCGTGGGACACAGGCGACCGAGTGCTCGGTATGCTACGAGCCGTGCACGCTGGCGGGCCGACACCGCCTGGTCGCGCTCAAGTGCGGCCACTTGTTCGGCAAGAAGTGCATCGATCGATGGGTCGCGGTGCGTTCTCGTGGTCGCAGAGGCGACGCGCTCGCACTGGCGATCCGGACCGGTGACTGACGCGCGGACGGCGGCTGGCGGTGCCTCGCGAACTCGCAGGAGCGCAAGACGTGCCCGAACTGCAGCATGGTCGTGCGGTCGGCGGACGTGCTCGTGCTCTTCTCGGACCACGTCGCGGTCGTGGACAACTCGGGCACCGACGCCATGGCGAGCAAGTGGGAGGACGAGAGGCGCCGGCGCGTACAGGCCGAGACGGACCTCTCGAGCGCCATGTTGCGACTGCAGCAGGCCGAGACCAACGCGCGTCGGCTCGAGGCAGAGGTCGATGGGTGGAAGCGCAGGTTCGAAGCGCTCGAGGCCGAGATCGATGGGCGGAAACGCAGGGTCGAAGTGTCTGAGGTGGCCGCACAGACTGCTACACCTTTCGTGTCGACTGGAGCGTGCGTCGACCTTCGCGAGCAGGGCTCTGGCGTCTGTTATCCGCCGGTGCAAAGCCCTTTGAAGCCGGTGGCATCCCGTGTGGACCCGGCCTCGCAGCCGACTCCCGACTCGATCACAGCCTCCGCGTCGCTCTCGTCGCCTCCAGTTCACTCCCAGGCATGGCGCCGGCATCCTGTCGGCAGACTGCTATCCCCAGAGCTCGAGACTCGTGTCACTGTCCGCGCGCCGTCTCCGAGCCGACAGCCGCGGCCGCAGTTCATTGAGGAGTTCCGCGTCCCGCTTACCAGCTCACGCGTGCTGGCCATCGCGCCGTCGGGGTCCATGTTGTGCGTGGGCGAGAGCGCCTCGGCAACTACGCATGGCTTCGTCAAGCTCCGCACCGCGGATCCGCACGACTCGACGCGCGTGATGGTGCACCGCCAGCCCGTGCGCGATGTGTCGCTCTCGCCACGCGAGGACTTGGCGCTGACAGTCGCTTTCGACATGCAGCTGGTGCTGACGAGCCTCGGCTCGGACACGGTCGCGCTGCGGATCCCACTGCCCGACGGCCGTCACGGCTGGTCGTGCGCGTTCGGCCTGTCGCAGCCGAGCGCCGTCTACTGCGGACTCAGCGACGGCGTGGTCGTCCAGTACGACACGCGGCGGCCCGCGGGCGGCCACAAGGGCGTGGTCGCGTCCTTCGCGCTCCAAGAGAAACAGCCCGTGCACTCGGTCAAGCTCTTCCGTCAGTCATGGTTGGAACACGGCGATGGCCTCGCGGCTGCCACGTTCAGCGGCGTCTCCGTCTGGAGCAGCACGACCGGCGTGGACGCATCGGCCGTCGCCCTCTCCGCGCGCCACGCGAGCATCGCTGGCTGCTGCTCGCTCGCGGTGGCTCCGAGCTGTTCAGGCGCTGTGGCGGTCGTTTCGAGCCGGACACAGCTGGCGAGCGCTGCGTCCCACTCGGTCTTCAGCTTGAGCGCACACGCATCCAACCGTTCGGCTCCGCTCATGCCAGTGGGCTTGCCGCTGCGTGGCCACCGCACGCCGTCAGTGCTCACGCGATCCGCGATCTGGCTGGACCCTGTCTCCAGCGAGCTGCGCGTTGCAAGCGGCGACACGAGCGGCAACTGCGCGATGGTGTGGGACGTGACGAGCGGCCAGACTATCCAGCGGCTCGCGGCGGCCGCCGACCGCCGGGACGCCGCCCAGGCGGTGGTCGACGTGCAGCACTCGCCCTGTGGAGGCTCGAGCAGCGGTGGGCGCGAGCTGTTAGCCGTGCTGAGGCACAAGGAAGTCGCGCTGTTCAGCCGCGGTACCAGCCGGTGACGCGCGTCAGATCGCCAATGCCACCTGACCTACCTGCTCGCCCGCTTCAACTTGAAGTAGCTGCTCGCTCAATGGCGACAAACCATAAATATCAGTAATTGGATGTGGCGCGACCTCGTCCAGCGTGCGCTCTTTCGTTTCTCGCGAGTTGTGCCACACCAATTTATGCGACGTTTGTCGCTCACAAGCAGCTCATTCCCCATTGCGGCATTGCCGACGACCGACCAGCCATGTCGACGTTCCTGCTGCCGGTCTGGCGGCGCGCGCTGCCGCTCGCTGGCGCGCTCCTACACGCGGCTCGTGCGTCGCCTGTGCGCTTCCGCGCGGTCGTGGATGCGCGCGCACCGCCCGCGGACCGCCAGGCGCTCTCAGTAGCGCTGCCGGACGCGTCGGCAGCCGATTTTTCGCGCGCCGAAGAGCTCTCGGCGGCACTGGACGGCTGTGCCGGACTCGTGCTAGCCGCCGGCGACTCTCCGCGCGACGTGCTGGCCGAGGAGCCGTTCGTGCGCGCGGCGGCGGCCGTGCAGAGCCTCCAGCGCGTCGTCCGAGTCTCTGGGCCGAGCGCACTGGTCGGCCCCGCGGCGCCGACGGCGCTGTGCCGTGCGCATTGGCGCATCGAGCGCGCGCTGCGTGAGGACGTGGCACTGGGCGGTAGAAGCGCTGGCTGCAGCGTCCATGTGGCGCGCGCGGCCTCGTCCATGCAGCTGCTGCTCGAAGGGAGGACGCGCGAGATGATCTGCGGCCGCACGCTGTCGTCGCCAGTGCGAAGCGGCCGCGTCGCGCTGCTGCACCCGGAAGACCTAGCGGACGCCGTCGTAGGTCTGGCGACGGGCCGGCTCGCAGCGCCAGTCGAGGAGGAGGGTGAGCGGTGGTCGGTCTACTCGCTGACTGGGCCAGGTGCGTTGCTTGTGCCGGCGTGGTCGTCAGTAGTCAAGGCAGCAGCGCTGACGTGCGCTGTCTGCGTGCTCAGAGGCGCTGACGTTCCAGGAGATATGCGAGACGCTTTCCACAGCCGTGAGCGAGCGCGTGCGCTTCTCACCCTTCCCGCTCTGGGCCGTGCAACCCGCGCTGTGGATCAAGGGCGTGCCGGCCGATCAGATCGCCGACGAGGTGGCGCTGGCCAAGGCGCGCGAGGTTGGGCTCGAGCAGGACGTGACCGCGGCCGTGAGCGACCTGGCAGGCCACCCCGCGCGCTCACTGCTCGCTTTCGCCCGCGCGCACAAGGACGAATGGCCGCGCGCCGAGCTACACTGACGAGAGCGGCCAGATCGACTCGGGCGGCTCTAGTTTGCTCTGCTCTCGCCCTCGACTGGCGATCGCGGCAAGAATGCAGAGCTCTCATGCGGCCAAGGCGCGTTGCGCGTACAGTCGCGGTCGTCGCCGCCTCCGCTTGCGGCTCACGCGCCGCGGAGCGAGCGTTGGATGGCGAGGGACGCGATTTATTGGGTCTGATGGGTCCGCCTGAGTGCCAGCGCTGCTCGGCAGGGCCATTCCGCGTCGACTAGTCAGTCAGTCCTTCGTCGCCAAACTCTGCGCTGGATGGTAACCACAACTGCGAGCATCAACCGTGCCGCACCGACGTCCCGAGGTACTCAGCAGCGTCTTAACACAGCGCTGTAGGCTCGGTCGAGGCTTAGACGTGGTCGATAGATGCCGACGAGAATGAGAGTGCGACGCCTAGGCACCTAGGTGTCTAGGCCAGGTTGTTGACGGGCGTGCCAGCCATGAGGTACTGCCCCTCCTTCTTGGGCTTGTCGAGCAGCGACACAGCGATCGTGGCGACCGGCGGCAGCACGAGCGTGACGATGAAGGTGATCATGCTGTTGCGCGAGTAGAGCCCCTCCGGCAGCACGAACCAGTTGAAACCGCCGACGAACGTGCCCTCGAAGATGACGCCGCAGACGAAGATGGTGAGCAGGCCGACGACGCTGCCGGCAATAGCGCCGGCGCGCGTGGCGCGGCTCCATGCGCCGAGCAGCATGGGTCCGAGCGCGGCGGTGCAGAGCAGGTCGGCGATGAGGAAGAGGTTGAGGATGTTGTACTCGTGCTTGGCGATGACGATGGCCGGGACGTTGAGTAGAAAGCAGATCACGCGCGCAGTGACGAGGTTCAGGTGGTCCGGGAAGCACGTGACGAGCTCGGCGGCGATGCCGATCTGGATCGAGTCGCAGACGCTGCTGGCGAGCGAGGCGATGACAACGGCGACGAGCACTTGCCAGCCGCGGCCCATGTCGAGGAGGATCGAGAAGAAGGCGACGCCGTCCGGGAAAACGAGGTACGAGACCATGCCGGCGAGTGCGAGCGCGACCGTGAAGGGTACAATGATGGCGCACGAGTAGAGCGCGCCGAGCTGCACGGTGCGGTCGTCGTAGCCCGAGTAGACGCGCTGCCAAAAGCCCGTGAAGAACATGTTGGAGGCCGCGACGGCGATGACGAGCGTCACGAGCGTCTCGAAGCCCGCCTCGGTGAAGGCGCCGACGTTCGTGGCGGTCCACGCGCCGTCGGGGATGTGAACGTGGAAGGCCATGGCGAGGCAGACGATGACGAGCAGCAGGAGCACGCCGATGCCCTGCCACACGTCCGTAGCGAGGCTGGCGCGCAGGCCGCCGATGACGAGGTAGACGTTCGTGATGAGCGCGACAGCGATGATGGGGACGAGCGACTCGGAGCCGGGCGAGAGGATGGCGGCGAGCTGGCCGACGCACGTGAGCTCGGACGCGAGCGAGATAAACTGGTAGAAGACGGCGATGAGCCCGATGTAGACCTGCATGAGGCGCCCGAAGCGCGTGAGCACCACGTCGCTCATGGTCACGCCGTCGCCGATGACCGAGCGCGTGTAGGGCCCGACCCAGCCGAGCAGCAGCATGCCGGCGACGCCCGAGAGCGTGTAGCCGATGACGCCCCACGAGCCGGCGTCGATGCCGATCTGCGGGAACGAGAAGAGCGTCCAGGAGCCCATGCCCGAGGCGAAGAAGCACCAGGCGAGCCGGAACGCGCTCTGCGAGTTGCGCGCGCTCACGAACGTCTTGGCGCTCGTCACCACCGCGCGCCGGCTCACGGCGATCGCGTACGCCGCGACCACCACGAGCGTCGCGATCATGACGCCGTACGTCACGCCCACGCTCAGCATCTTGGCGGCGGGAGAAAGCCTAGAGAAGCTGGAGAAGCTGGAGAAGCGCAGGGGGAGCGAGGCAGATTCGCGAGTGGCGAGCGCGTTGTCCCGCGTCCCGCACGTCGCCGCGGCGAGGCAGGCAGGCAGGCGGAGCGGCGTCCATCCACCGCAATGCTGATGTCACTGGACCGTTGGATGATGCTGGGCATGACTCATGACAAGTGACGGACAAGTCGGTTTGCGCGTGTTGCGGGTTTTGGCCAATTGTGCTGCGTTGACACTGGGTCAGACCCCTTGAAGGGATCTGATTTGACGATACGTGCGAAGAAAAGTAGGCGGGTAGGTGAGTCGCCGTCACTCTTGGACCCTCTCTGTCTGCGACATGCATATCGAAACTCTTGTCGAAGATATGGCGAAAACCGTTCAAATTATGGATGAGCTGCCCACATCGAGTTATGATACATGTATATTTGTTCAAAATGTGCTTCTATCAGCAGGCGAGCCGCGCGCGGCTGCAGCGACCGACGCCAAGCAATGCGCGGCGGCAATGCGCGGCGGCAAAGCGAGGCGTGCGGCGAGCGGCGGCGGCGGCGCTGGCGGCCGGCGGACGACGGGCAGATCACGAGCGGACGGACAGCAGACGAACAGACGGACGCATGGCGACGGGCGTCGGCGGCGGCGGACGGACAGACTCCTCATAGATACCGGCCGACGGAGGCGGCGGCGGCGGCTAGTCGAACGTCACGAGGTGCGAGTCCATGCTGCTCAGCGCGATGGCGAACGCCTGCACGGGCGAGAACGGGTGCGCGTAGTCCATCGAGTACACCTGGCGGTCCTGCGTGCGGCCGAACAGCATGAGCGTCTTGTCCATGTCGTCCGGGTGCGCCAGCAAAAAATTCTTGACCGACGCGGCGGCCACGCGGCCGCCAAAGTCCAGGCAGTACGCCTCCAGTGTCTCGATCCACACGGGCGGCTTGTTCACCAAGTGCAGCGCGCGCCGCGCGTCCGGCGCGTCCACCTGCGCCAAGATCGAGTCGTCCTTGTGCTCCGGCGTCCACGGCTGCACGGCCCACGACGGTGCACCCTCCGACGCGCTCTCCACCTCCGGCAGCTCCGACACGAGCGGCAGCGCCACACGCATCTGCCGCGGCGACTTCCCGAACGTCGCGGCGTACTGCACAGCGCCGAGCTCCACCGGCGCCTCGCCCGTTGTGTCCAGCATCGTGTACTGCGACCCCATGTAGTTCTTCTCGAGCCGCGCGACCTGCTGCGGACCGGCCAGACTGCTTGCCGCATTGCTCATGCTGTCGCCACCGAGGTTGCCGGCCGCGAAGATCGAAAAGCTCACCGACATGTCGTACTGCCGGCGCCGGACCGCCGTGCACAGCAGAGTGTCCGTGTCTTGGGTGTACAGCTCGTAGTTGCCGCCACCGCGCGTGCGAATGTAGCACTGCATCATGAGCGCCTGTGGAGGCGCCGGCGCCAGCAGGAAGCGCCGCAGGAAATCCGCGTTCAACCGTGCAGTCGTCACCAGCAGCTGACGCAGCGCCACGTCCGCGGGCGGCGGCGGCTCCACTGGCGCCATGTCGCACGTCGCGACGTGGTCCGCCAGCACGGCCTTCTTCATCACTTGCGGACAGAACGGACACGTCACCTTCATCTCGTTGGCCATGCGCTGGGCGTGGCGGCTGGCCACTAGCAGCGCGAAGCTGATGTTCTCGCGACACATCGGGCACGATCCGCGCTCGCTCACCCACCGCTCGATGCAGTCCTTGCAGAAGATCTGGCCGCAGCACGTCGCCTCGGTCGCGCTCGTAAACACCTCCTGGCAAATGGCGCACTCCAGCATCTTGCGCGTGTTCTCCAGCGCCTCGAGCTGCTCGTCGCGCGGCACTGGCGCCGCGGGAGGGAACGCCACCGACGACACCAGGTTTGACGCCGCCAGTGCAGACGCCGCCGTGCGCTGGCCCAGGTGCCGCGACTTCAGCGCCGTGTGGATCTCGAACAGCATGTCGACCACCTCGCCGACGCTGCGCGCACGCTCCTCCGGCTCGGGCTGCGACTCGAGTGACGATGAAGACGCACCCGAGAGCGGCGGCGCGTCGCTCTCGTCCACGTCCATGCCGCCATTCTCGGCATCCTGGTTGTCCGCGTGCGCGTCGCCCATCGGCGCATCCTCGCTCTCCGCCTGATTGTCCGCGTCCGCGTCCGCGTTGTACTGGTGCGTCGCTACCTCGGAAATGGGCTCCATGATCGTGTCGACGCCCGCGGCCGAGTCACGGTCGCCCAGCGAGCGCGTATCCAGGTGTCTGCGGCCGCCGAGAATGTCTACGACGCCCTCGCCGTCCGCGAAGAAGCTCGAGACCTCGATGTCCATGTCCAGCCGCTTGTACCGCGGCGTCACGCGCGGAGACCCGCGCGGCGACAGCAGGATCAGCTCGCTCAGCGTGCGCGTGCGGTGCATCTTGTTGCTCGCCTTGGGCTCCGTCACCACGCGCAGCCGCCGCGCGAACCGCGACGCGCTCATGGCTGTCGCCGCCGCTGCGGCTGCGGCTGCGGCGTCCGGCGCGGCCGGCGCGGCCTCGCTCTGGTTACTCGCCATGCTCGTCGCGGTCGGGGTACGCGGGGTACGGACGTCGGGCAGGCGGACGGGCGGGTGCGTGCGTGCGTAGGTACCGAGACCGCCGCCACCGAGCGGGGAGTCCGGGGCAGATCTGCCGGGCCGGAGGGGGGCGAATCGACGAATGAACCGAGTCGTCCGGTCGCGCCGAGGTGGTGGCGCAGGCGGCGGAAGGCAGGAAGGGAGGACGCCGGCGCTCGACTCGGCTCGGCTCGGCTCGGCGGCAGTATGGGGAGAAGCCGCCATAGTGAGGCCAAGTGACCAGCCAGCTGTCACGCCGCCGTCTCTTCCCGCCGCATACTTCCTTCAAGTGCGGAGGGAGAGAAGCGCGCGCGATACCTAAATCGCTACGCGTTAGGACAAAACGCGCGGAAATACGGTCCTCCCCCTCCCCTCACCTGCGAAAAGTATGCGAAAAGCCAGCGAGGGCGGGAGCGGACAGCTGGCAAATCCTCGCGCGTGGCGGAAGTGTAACCAGCGGTTACGCTTCGTCCCCGTCCCCCGCCCACAGTGCAGCGCTCGCACTGGCACGATCTGCGCGCACCTCCCTCGCGGCATACATTCGCGCAGTCGAATTGCTACGGTACGCATCCCTCGTGTGGTTGTGTCGTCGCCTCCCTTCTCTCGCTCTGAATGGATCGAACGACAACGGGCTGGCTGGTCGCGCGCTGCTCCGAGTCGCCGCCAGTATACCGGCAAACCGACACGGGGGCGTCATGCCCGCCAGCGGCGGCAGCCGAGAACGCTCCTCGCCACAGCTTCTTCGACAATGCGTCTGTAACTGTCGCCTCCGCGAAAAATTGAGAACGGTCGGTTGCCTTGGGTTCAGTATGCCCGCCGTGAATCAGGATGGATGCGTCGCCACCACCAACAATACACGCAGCCAGACTCATGACCACTTGGCGAGGCGGGTTACGCTTGCGCGATCTTGAGGGTACGCGGCCCCGGATGGCTCAGTGCCGCTGCTGGATTGACGCGACGAAGACGACGCGCGCGCGAGTCTTCTCCGCGCTCTGTTCCCACAGGTCAGCGAGCTGTTCTCTCTCTCTGCCGACGCGGCGCCGGCGTCCTCGTCGCGCGCGGGAAGGCGAGCTTGAACACACTCCGCACACCTGCCCGCCGCGACCTCGACCACTGATGTTCCCCTCACGTCACACGTCACATGGTGGCGGCGTAACCCATCTGACTGCACGGTTACATCGCGTCTCGGTACGATGTACCCATGCCGAAACCCAACTCGAACGCCGCCGTCACTCGCTCATTCATTGCCGACGATCTCGTGGCAGTAGGCACGCGCCGGAGACTCCATCGCTCGCGAGGCGCATCGACACACAG
>JAADYC010000304.1:0-25146 GCA_023338135.1 Phytopythium kandeliae | reverse complement strand
TCCAGGTTTGTCACCAAGCTCAGGCATGTATGGTAGAACCTCGCCGAGATCTTTGCAACCGACTTGTTTGCAGCGAGTTGGCGAAGCGTGTAGAACTCAGCCAGCAAGTTCGCATCCATGATCGCGTGGTTCACGTCCGTGATGCAGCTGTCCCACTGAAGATCGCGTGCTTCCAGCTTGCAGAATCTGTTGAGCCACGTCTTCACGACGAAGTGCTCCAGGTTCTTGCTCACTTGCTTGTGCACAGCGACGTCTGGACGTGTTCTCGCCCGTTTTGGCACCGGCGATGCCGAAGGAGACAATCTGCGCTTGGTTGGTGCCATCGGCGCTAGCAACCCGACTGGAACAGGCTTCGTTGGAACGTGCTTCCGCCACGCACTCTTGACCGCGCGCAGCAAGTATTCAATACCGAGGCTCACTCACACACAACGTACTCCTTGTTCCCGTCCCTCCTGCTCGTTACTCGAACAAATCGCGACTGATCTCTCGGTAGGTCCAGCCACATCCCACACGTCAGCATGCACGAACTTGCGTGATAGCAGAGTCATTGCTGACAGCCGGCTCCTTTCACAAGCAAAAGGGGGACCGGCATTACCGAGCGTCCGCTCCAACGACGTCTTCCTCGGCTTTTTCGCGAGACGAGGCACAATCGTACGGAGTCATCCCCTTTAATAAAGTAGCTCATGAGAATGGAGCCGCGCTGCACTCCACTGTGCGTGCTCTCCAGACGCTGGCGTCCATGGACGCCGCCGCGCTCACCTACCGCTAGCGGCTACGGCGCTTCCCGAGCGAGAGCTGGCATGTCGCCACGGATCGCGGAATAGTGAAACCAAGTGGGCCGGTCGTTGTGGCTGACTGCGTCCTCATCCAAGCCAAATTATCGTGGCGGACGTTTTGTACGCCCGCAAGAGTCGGTCCGACCTGAGTTCAAGAACCCAAAAAAGCAGCCGGCGACAGTGTATAACGCCAGAGGTTCGCCACGGAAAACGGACGTCTCGGCGCTTATCCCATAGCGAAACCAAGTGAAGCATCCCGCCTGTCTCTCTCTCTCTTGCTATTGTCGCGCGCACGCTCGAGCTCATTCGCCGGCTCATTCGCCGCTTCCCTCCACATCCGGCGCCGCCTCCGCTCCCGGCGCCACCACCGCCCCGCGCCGCTCGCTACTAGCTCAGCGCGCGCTCCCGAGCTCCTCCGCGGCGCTCCCCGACACTCCGACGGCTGTGGCGTTCGCGGCAGCGGCTCGCCCCATCTCAGTCCCGCAGATGGCGACCAAGCAGCTGCCGGTGGCCGCCGCGCTGTCCGCGACGACCAGTCCGTCGACCAGCGCGTCGTCGCCGTTCTCGGTTGGCACAGCCTCTCCCTCCAGGTCCCAGAAGCCGTCGCTGCCTCCGCGTCGCCCGTCCACCAAAGCAATGATTCTCCAACAGCAGCAGCAGCAGCAGCAGCAGCAGCAGCAGCAGCAGCAACAGCAGCAGCAGCAACAAGAACAACAGCAACAGCAACGGCTGCAGCGCGCGGACACGGCGGACGCGGCCACGTTCGCGCTGCACAACCCGGTGGCGCCGGCGTCGGCCCGGTCGGTGGATCTCTACCGCGACCGCATCAACTCGTGGGCTCCAGGGCGAACGACGCAGTTCCCTCCGCCGGCACCGTCATCCGCGAGCAGGTCGATGGTAGCACCGCCGGTCACGTCCGTGCCGACGCACCGCATGGACGCCAAGACAACTGCGAAGCTCGAGAAGGAGATGGCGCACGCCGCCAAGGTGGTGGACACGTTCTTCTCACCCAAGCTGCTGAAGGACCAGTCCATTCCGCACGAGCTGCTGGTCGAGGCCTACGGACTCGTCTTCCTCACGGTCTACAAGGTCGGCTTTCTCTTCTCGGGCAAGGTCGGTACGGGCTTCATCATCTCGCGCACGACCGCTGGCTGGTCGGCGCCGTCCTTCCTCGCGTCTGGGGGCTTCGGTTTCGGCATGATGGCCGGTGGAGAGGTCGTGCACTACATGATCATCCTCAACTCGCGCAGCGCCGTCAAGGTGTTCACGCGCAACGGCCAGATCCAGCTCGGCTCGGAGCTCGACCTTGCGGTCGGACCCATTGGCCGCGCGGCCAGCGCGTCGATCAGTCTCGGCCGCGCCGGCGTCGCTCCCAACTACTCGTACAGCCATAGCATGGGTCTCTACGGCGGCATCGGGCTCTCGAGCGGCGTCATCTGCACGCGCAAGTCGCTCAACGCGCGCTGCTACGGCTCGAGCGTCACGGCGCGGCAGCTTCTCACGGGCGACGTGCCCTGTGCGCTCGCGCTTCCTCTCTGGCAGGCGCTGGACCGCGCGCTTGGCGTGCGCCGCGAGTACGCGAATGGCCTGCCCGTGCTCACGCCCAGCGTGGCTGGCATCGGCTGCAATGCCTGCGGCTTCCTCAACGCGACCGAGACGCACACGTGTGCGCGCTGCCAGGGCTTGCTCGTCTACAGCGTCGGCGTACACTCGGGTCGCCGCAACACGAGCCAGCTGGTACCGTCCGCTACCAGCGAGGTGCACGCCGCGTGAGTGCAAGCGCGGCGTCGCTGCTGCTGCTGCTCTGCGCCGAAGCTCGCGCCTCCCGGCCCTGTATGGATGACGCTTGATGCCGGACGAGGGCATCGCTGCATTGCTTTGCGTGTGTCAATCATCATTATGCGCCGGCGCCGACGCCAGCGTCCAACTACTCGACTGGAAGGCGGCAAGAGCAAGCCAGTGGTTGTTGCTCCTTACTTCAACGAAGCCTGCTTCTGTACGTCCGCGTATAAGTGCTGCGTCTTGATGTGTTTCCATGTAGTTGCTCTGGAATGCAAGCATTTATTCCGGACATAGCGACGAATGTGCACTCGCCAAGCCGAAAAATCCATAGCGAGATACGATGGAGGCGGCCGGCTGGAGCGTCTTCCTCTCGCCAGCAGCGCCGCGCGTGCGCGACTTGTACGGAGCGTCGGGCGGCGCTCGCGTGGGCGAGTCACTGGCCTTCGCGCTCGAGATGGAGCAGCTGGAGCGCGAGGAGCGCGCGTTCGCCATGTCGGTGCAGGCTCTGGTGCGGCGGCCGGCTCCAGAGCCGATCGGCGTCAAGTTCTACCGCCCGAACGAGAGGGTGTCGGCAGACGCGCGCGCAGACCACGACAGCCGCGTTGGCGGAGCTAACGACCGAGGTATGCTATTCCCCCCGGCGCATTTCATGGTCGACGAGAGCAGCTTGGAGAGTGCAGGGCTGCACGAGCATGCTGAAGGCGACGAGGACGACGAAGGCGACGAGCTGGACGGCGAGGACATGGACGAGGACGAGACGGATGAAGACGACGTGTTCACCGCCGAGGAGGACCAGGACGAGGACGAGGACGACGAGCACGAGCACGAGGCGGAGCCGTTCCGCCGCGTCATGCACGAGCCGAGGGCTGGCGCTGCTCGACCGCCGCCGGTTGCTCGACAGTAGTCTGGACCCTGTCCAGTGTATATTCTCGCATGATTTGAGCCAATCAACGACGCCGATATGGTTACGGTTACGATTACATCGTACTCTGCGGCAGAGCGCGATGAAGGAGGCGGCGGCGGCGGCGGTGCCAGCGGCGGCGGTGCCAGCGGCGGCGGTGGATGTGGCGGCGAGTGCGGCTCCTGGCGGCGGCACGGCGGCGCTGGCGGCCATGAACGCGGCGTTCGGCAAGTGCCTGGCGCTGGTGAGCCCGCCGATCCAGTACCCGCCGCACTGCCGACTGAACCCGGTGCAGCAGGACGCGGCCGACACGCAGGAGATCGAGGCGCGACTGGAGGAGTTCTTCGTGCACGCCAAGCGGCTGGAGCTACTCTTCCTGGACGACGCGGCCGCAGCCGTCGCCGCGCTAGCGATCAACGAGGAGGCGGGGACCGAGGCGGAGGCAGAGTCGCCGGCGCCGACGGACCGCGCGACGCTCCTGCAGCAACAGAGCGAGCTCGAGCTCGAGATCCTCAACCTCGAGGCCGAGCTGAGCGAGAAGAACGACCTGGTCGAGAAGTACGCGGACGTGGTACGCGGCTGGGAGGGCAAGTTCAAGCGTCTGGAGCACCGCCTGGCGCCCGACCGCGAGTAGAAGGCCGCGCGGGCCGTCCAGAGCCAGGAGAGTCGCGGGGAATGCACAGAGCGGGCGGCGCGAGGGCCGCCGCGATCGACCGACCGACCGATCGGTCCGTGTTGTCGTGTTCGATTCGTCCGTTATCGCCTCATGGCGAGCGAGCGAGAGAGTCGCAGCGCCAGCGCCAGTGCCTAGTCCTGCGTCTTCTGCAACGGTGCCCACGCCTGCAGCAGCACGGCCGTCTTGTCGGCGTCGCGCACGGCGAGGCGCAGGAAGGTGGGCAGGTTGTATCCGGGCTTGCCGCTGCGCACGGGCACGCCGTGCTGCTTGGCGAGCGCGACGGCGCGCGCGCACGTCTCCTCCGACTTGGTGTCGACCCAGATCCAGGAGAGGAAGGCGTGGCCGAAGCACTGCCAGTCCGGGAAGCGCGCAGCCAGCTGCTGAACGGCGTTGGCGCGCCACACCGGCGTGAGCTCCCACGTCTTGCGCATGTACGCGTCGTCCTTGACGACGGCCGAGACGAACGCGAGCGCCATCGAGTTGACCGACCAGGGCACCTGCTTCTGCTTGATGGCGGCCGCGTGCGCCGCCGAGGGCGCCACGACGCTGCCGATGCGCAGCCCCGTGCACGACCAGATCTTGGTCCAGCTCGTCATGACCCACACGTCGATCTTGCGGCTGGCGCTGAGGCGCGCGACCCACTCGCGCTGGTGGATGAGCGAGTCCTGGCGCCAGTGCGGGCCGAGCCACGGCTGCATGCTCTCGTCCACGATGATCGTGTGCTCGTCCGGGCAGTGCGCCTCGATGTACGCCTTCATGGCCTCCACGTCCATGTAGTCGCCCGTCGGGTTCGTCGGGTTCACCAGGCACGTGAGCGCGGCGCGGCGGTCGTCCCAGGCCAGCGTCTCGCGCCCGTCCGCCTTGCTCGAGCGCTCGTACTCCTTGTACTGCGTCAGCGTGCCGCCCGGGCGCCAGCCGCCGGGCCGCACGCTGCGGATCACCAGGTCGATCAGCTCGCTCGCGCCGTTGCCCATGAGCAGCAGCGGCAGGTGCGCCGCGCCGGCGCCGGGCCAGAGGAACTCGGACAGGTCGCTGATGGCCGGCTGGAAGTCCGCCGGCGGGTAGTGGTGCACCGTGTGCACCGCGTCCGCCGCCGCCTGCAGCGCGCCGGCCGGCGTGCCCAGCCCGTTCGTCGTCACGCTGAAGTCCTCGGCGAAGTTGCTCAGGAACTTCCAGTCCTGCCCGCCGTGGAACGTCTGCGTCTCCTCGTCCCACACGCCCGCGCTCTGGCTGGGCGGCGGCGGCGGCGGTGGCGTCGACATGGCTCGCTGCTGGCTTGCTGCCTTGGGTTGGAGCCTGGGGAGGAGAGCGCGGAGGCTACCGGCGTCGGCGCTTGGTGTAGGCGCTTGGTGTGTCGGCGGCAAAGATTCGAGTGAGTGACGTAGGCCGTGGCGAACACGGCGTCGGCGGGCGGAGGAGCGCCGGGGGGAGGGGGGTCGCGTCCCACGGTGCGTCGGGTGGTCGGGCTCGAGTTGCGCGAGGTTTTGCTTAAAACGGTGGGTTTGCCTGGCAAAGCGGAGGCGATACGAAGACCAAGTGTGTGCCGCGCCTGGATGCCGGCGCAACGACGAGCGCGTCCGGGACGCACCGCGACTAGAGAGCGCAGCGCTTTCGGCCGCGGACCCGCACGCGTCGTCGCGGCCGTCGCCGTCGCTGCGACCGATTGGCGAGAGCCTGCTCGCCGCTGCGGGCGGTCGAGGCGTCCGGCGTGTCCGCACAGTGGAGCCTAGAATCGCCAGTAGCTGCCTGCGTTTTAGCCATGAAAATGCGCAAACCATCTATTTTTCTATTCGCCAACATCAATACCCAACAAGTGTCTCTTTCCAGCCAGGATGATCCCACTCGCGGCGTATCAAAATACTCCCACAGTGACACTGCCAACGGATAAACCACCAACCATCCCGCAATTCCACCCAGAGACAGCGGAATAGGCGCATCAGAGGCGCGATCTTTCCCACCACGTTTCTCCGCATTTCCGCGCGCGGGGCCAAAGCGCCATGGCGACGTCTCCGCGGCTCTCCGGCGCGCCGCCGGCCGCCGCGACCGCCGCGACCGAGCTGACGCCGCTGATCGCGGGCGCCAAGGCCGTCGCGCTGCCGCCGCCGCCGCCGCCGCCGCTGCCGCCGCCTGAGCTGCTGTCGCCGTCGTACGCGGCCGCGTCGCCCTCGTCCACGCGCGTCTCGCTCTTCCAGCACGACAGCAACGGCGGCGGCAGCTCGCCCTCGTCCTCGACGTCTCCGCGCGGCACCTTGGCGTCGCTGATCGCCGCTCGCGACTCCAGCGACGACGAGCTCAACCATGAGGCGGCGAGCCCTCGGCGAGGCGGCAACGGCGCGGCCGCATCCCCGATCAAGAGCGGCGGGAGCAGCAGTAATTGCAGCAGTGACGAGACGGACGCGCGCTCGTCGCCCGGACAGGCGCAGCGCACGTACTTCGCGTCGCCAGCCAAGATCCTGTGCTCGGCGTGCATGAAGGGCGATTTCTTCCAGGCGCAGAGCGCGGTCGAGATGGCCGTCGCGACCGCTGCCGCCGCCGCGCAGAGCCTGCAGCTGGCGTCGCCCGTCGCGACGGACGAGGAGGAACAGGAAGAGGAGACCACACTGCCGGTGCGGACGCGGAAGCGGCGGGCGCCGGCCGCGTCGCTCGCGAGCGAGAGCGACCGGCTGGCCGCGAGTGTCTTCAGGCTGCTCACGACTCTCGAGGCGCGGCATCAGATGAACGCGCTGCATCTGGCGGCGCTGTACGACCACCCACCGATCGTCGAGTACCTCGTGAACGTCGCCGTCAAGTACCTTCCCCGCTTGGCGACGGCGGCGGCGGCGAGCGTGGACGCGTTCCTGGACAGCCGCTGCGGCGCGGCCAAGCACGGCGCGACGGCGCTCATGCTGTGCTCGTCGGTCGCCTGCGCGCGCGTGCTGCTGGACGCCGGCGCGCCGCTAGGTGCGACCAACTCGTCGGGCATGACGGCGCTGCACTACGCTGCGAGCACGGGTAACGCCGCGTTTGTGAGCCTCCTGCTGACGCGCGGCGCGGACGTGGACCAGACGGACTCGCGCGGCGCCACGGCGCTCCACTGGGCAGTCTTCGAGGGCTTCCAGTACACGGCCATGCTGCTCGTGGGCTACGGCGCAAACCAGAGGATCTGCGACTCGGAGCAACAGACGGCGCTCATGATCGCCAGCGCGCTCGGTGACGCGTTCCTGGCCAAGCAGCTCGTGCTCGAAGGCGCGCCAGTCAAGGCTCGCGACAAGCACGGACGCACGGCGCTCGATATCGCGCGCCAGGGCGGTCACGGCGACACGGCGCGCGCGCTCAGCGCCGGTGTCTCGGACCGACTCGTGGCCTGGGCGTCGCGCAAGGGTGCGACCGTCGCATTCTTCTGGGGCATGATGCTCACGTGCGAGGCGCTATCGCTCGTGTTCGCAGCGCCGGCCATTGCCAGCTGGATGGGGCGACCCACGAGCCACGTGACGGCCGCGTCGCTCGTGCTGTGCGCCGTCACGTGTGTGCTGTACACGTACGTGTGCGTCAAGGACCCCGGGTACGTAGCCAAGTCGACCGAGCCGGCGTTCATGCTGCTGGCTGAAGAGGAGAGCGCGGTGCCGTGCCCGACGTGCGTCACGCGCAAACCGCTGCGTTCCAAGCACTGTTCGGCCTGCCGTCGCTGCGTCGACCGCTTCGACCACCATTGTCCGTGGCTCAACAACTGCGTCGGCCGCGGCAACCACCAGAGCTTCCTTTTCTTCCTCTTGGCGCTCGCGCTCTTCTGCTGGAGCGTCGGCACCGCGTCCGTGCTCGTGCTGCTTGGTCGCGCGCCGCTGCTCCCACCGCCCAAGAACCCGCAGGCTGCACTCGCGTTCGGGCCGCCTATCTGGGCATCCTCCTCCCTCGCGACGACCCAATCGACGCTACTGCTACTGCGCGGCATCCACGCGGCGGTCGCGCTCTGCGCGCTCGTGTTCGGCGGCCCTACGACGGCGCTGCTCGTGATGCAGCTGCGCAACGTGTGGAACAATCTGACGACCAACGAGGTGTTCAACAAGGACAAGTACCCGTACCTCAAGACGCCGCGCGGCGAGTTCACCAATCCGTTCGACCGCGGTGGCTGCCAGAACTTCGGCGACATTTGCTGTTGCGCGTCGGTCGACTATGACGCGCTCGCCGGCGATCTCGTGTATGACGACGACCGCGACGACGACGGGAAGCACGTGGAAGTCGTCGTGGACCCTCAAAGCGATCACGGCGAGCGGAGGAGGCGACACGACCTGGAAAATGGTGCCAACGATGAAGATCTCGAGCTAGCGACGACAGCCGCAGGTTAGCGCGGCATCAATCCCCTCGCATCATGAGCAAAGGTGACGTCCGTTTGGTCCGGTTGCAAGGGGTGTGGAGGGAGGAGGCTCTCGGTCGTGTTGATCGAGTAGTAGCATCGAGCTCACCAACGTGGTGTGCGTCCAGCTCCTGCACCTCACGCGCGCACCGACGGTTTGGAGGGGGAGGAGGGCGACGCGCACGAGTAGCCCTTAGCGGCCTGCACGATCTCGCGCGCGATCTTCTTCTCCTCCTTGAGCTGCAGCAGCCGCTCCTTTTGGCGCGCCTCGTGCAGCGCGCTGTGCCGCTTGAGCTGCACGCGGCGCCGCACCTCGTCTTCCTCCTGCGCACGCCGTCGCTCCACCTGCTCGGCCAGCCGGAATTCCTGCTCGATGATGTTGAGCTTGGCCGTGTGCTTGTCCAGATCCACGACGCGGCCGCGCTGGTCCACAAGCCCGAGCGAGTTGAGATGGCCCTGCCGCGTGCGGCTCTCAAAGTGGTGGCGCAGGTTCGTGTCCAGCAGCGCATTATACGCCGGCAGCTTCTCTTGGTGCACGCCCGCGAGAGAGAAGCCGTTCTCTCGCGCGCGAAGCTGCGCCTCGGACGCGCTCTTGCCCTTGCTCTTGGTCATGGCGGCGTGGCGTCGACTGCTCTCGAGGTGGCGCTCGAAGAAGCGCGGACTCGGCTTGGCAAGAGAGCGCGAGAGATGCGAACTGACTGGCTGGATGGCTGGAGCTTCAAGGCGATGATGGCACTGTTCAGCGTATAAATATCGCTTCAAGTTGGTCAATCGCATAAATTTAGCGCCGGTCACTGCCTGCCTTCCAACGCACAGACGCTCACAACTCGCTTGCGCTCATCTCTGAAGTGCAAGGGGGATACGTGAGCATAGTATCCGCGCTGTGCGTTCCTTCGATGCTGGTCACGATCCAAAAGCTGGCATTCTCACGCTCCCAGGACTTCCAACTGCGGAGCAAGCGGTCGCTCGTAACACGCCGCACCTCGAAGCGAAACTCGATGCCCCCTGGCTGGTCAGCTTCTCGCTGCCGAACGAGCCGAGCCACGTCCTGCGTAAGCCCTCTGGACGAACGCGAATCCGACGCACTCAAGCCAATGCCTCGTGGTTCGCTTGCGACACTCTCGCCCTTGAGTAGCAACAGCTCTTTCAACTCGCACAGCTGCGTCTCCGATGCGTAGACGGATCGGAAAGCAGAAACATTCTCGTGGATGTTCTGGCCCAGGTCCCCTCGAAGCACAACGAGCAGTGCTACCATGTTGGCCTCGCACGCGTCGCCTGAGCGAACTGGCACCGGAAGGACTCGAGCTACCCGCACTTTCCACACCTCGCGGGCCTCACTCGCCGTCGCCAAGCTCCCTTGTGCCACAGTAACTCCTCGCGGCACATTCGTCGAGACCTCCGCTTCGAACGGGCTCTCAATTTGACTCAGCAGGTCCTGAGTAAGTCGATCTGCCTCTTCGTCGTGGTGAGCGATACTGTCTTGGCTGGGAGCGACGTCCATACCGAGAATGCGGCGGTCCACATATCGCTTGAGCTTGGATGCTTCCGCCACAAACTCTCCGCCTTCTTCCTTCGCTGCACGCTGGAGTGCTGTGAACGTGCCGGAGAAGTGCGACTTTGCCGATGGAAATGTCACGACTTGCGTGCCTTCGGCCACCAGACAGTCTAACAGCCCGAGCCGCTCGTCATAATGCGAGATTTCGAGTCCACGCAAACAAATCACGGACCCTTCGCGCCACGTGCTGGTTCCACCGCGACGGAAGACGAACGTGTCGGACATCGAAGACCCACGTGACTTGCTCTTGCTACTGACGCCATTGCGGTTGCGACTACACCCGACAGCCACTTCCGAACTCGGAACTCGCAAGCACAAGAGTCGGTGGCTCCCGTCTGTCACGAACACGTGCTGCATGAACATCGTCGCCTTGAAGTCGGCACTGACACGCGAGTTACTTGTTCCCGAGCGTGTTGAACCCTGTTTGTCGACAGTTGGAGGTGGCTGCGGGCGACTTGGAGTGCACTCTTCCTTCGTCGACACACTCAATACGTATACACACACGTCGATCGCAGGCCTTCGCTCCCGGCAAATTCTCCCGCTCTCTTCGTCCAGTTTGTACTGCTCGCTTACGGCCAGAATATTGACGCATACGCGATGGGAGCTATGTTCGTCGATTGGCGATTGGCGCTCAATCTTCTCAAACGACGTGCCCTTGGTCGAACTGAGCCGAAGAAAAGCCCCGCTGCCTCGCGATCTGTCGCCGTCGATCTTCCACCCCACACTCAAGCTGCTAACAAAGTACTCGTCGCCTTCGCGCACCATCCCCGACAATAGATCGTCGCCTGGCCGCCACACCGTCAAGAACGCACAGTCTGGAGCTTCAAACTCGTCGTACTTGATATGCCCACACTCGACTTCCAACTTGACAAAGGGGATAGGCATTCGGGCGTCGGACTCTGGCTCGGCATTGCAGTCGGGTCCGTCTCCGTCTCCGCCTTCACCTGACTGCTCCTGCAGTCGAGACCGCATTTCGAAGTACGTGTACATCTGGTCGGCGCACAGAATCCGCGGACCAATGGCCCAGTCCTTGCCTTGCAAGTGAAGCACAGGCGAAATGCGCTTAACAACCACGCGAACGGATCGCACCAGCCCTCCGTCCATAACGAGGCTGCGCAGAGGCACGCTCTTCAATAACGAGAAATCCAAGCGGCGATGTCGCCTGTTCTTGGATCCCGGTTCTGCTGATGACACCACTCGCAGTTGCTCTGCGCCAAGCTGTTCACCGAATCGGACTCGCCGCGTGCTGTTGTAGTGCAGTTCCAGGTATGGCCATTGTGTCAGCTCTTCGCTGTCGGCTGCGAGTAGCGGATTCGTCCATGGAGTGGGCGAATTGCAGTCGCAGCGTGCAATCGCGCACTCAAGAGGGTCGATGCCTTCGGTGCTGTTACGTAGCGCAGAATTCCAAACTGCGATCTTGGTGCCGACGATACTTGACTTGGTGTGTGCACGCCACAGCGCAGCAGCAAGAGGGTTGTCTGGGACCGCATAAACTGCGTACCACCCGTCAGTCAGCACGAGGGCCAGCTTCCAGTGATCAGGGAGCTCTTGCATCTCGTTGCCTCGCTTCGGGAACGGGAGGACGCTCGCAACGCAAAGCACCATGCAGCTGAGCGAGCTGGAGTCGCGGTTCAGCATTTTCTTGAGCACAGACCGGTCCGCAGAGACTACATCGCGCTGGTAGCGGTCAGTAATCTGGCGCACGACTTGGTCCTTCGTCAGGTATTTACCGAGTAGGAAGCGTGGGAACGTCCGCTCCATGGAAGTGAGCTTCCATACAATCCACCGATAGTGGTTCGCAAACCACTCGAACGTTGCTCCGTTGGCCATCCGTGCTGCTCCAGGTGTCAGCTCTAACAATCCCACTTCCTTCATGTGGCAATGCATCTCCTGCAGTCCCATGAATTCCCTCGCGTCGTACGGCTCTTCGAATGATGATCGGAGGCGGAAGTGTGTTGCACTGGGAGTGCTTTCACCGCGAGGAAATATCACCAAGGTCGCGTTTGCAGCGGTGATAGACGTCAACTCGCAATCCTCTTCGACGAGTTGAGTGTCTCCGCCACCGTGATCTGCTGCTTGCATCTCTTGCAAGAGTCCAAACGAAACCTTCATGATTTCTCTGAAGCGAAACGCACTGCTCGCTGGCCGCGGCGGGGACTCAAGACGGTTCACAGCCGGGCGGATCATCAGAGAACTATGTAGTGTCCTCGGCACAGTGGTCACTTGTTGATTTGTCACGGCGTCAGGAGTTTTCAATACGGGTGGGCGAAACAGGCGTTTGTCCCCAACTTGGCGGCGAGATACTGTGCTGCTGCTGTTGCTGCCGACAACACGGGGGCTCCCCAGCATTCTCGACTGTGGCCGTGGCATGACTCCCATCGCAGATCCCTTCTGAAACGTCTTATGTAGACCAGGAGTGGAGTTTGAGCTTTTCTTGAGTGTCCCAGACATGGACTCTGCAGCCTCCCGATCATGGGCAGGATTGTTTCCACCAATCTGTCTCTCCTTGCCAAATGGCAGGTTGGCTTCTGACAGAATAGCGCGCGGTGGGGGTCGCGGCGGTCGCTGCTTCCACTGGGAGCCGGTGTCAACGTTACTCAAAGATACTGGGTTTGATCGAACTCGCACGGGGAGGAGTGGCGGACGTCGAGGAAAAGAAGGACGCTGACCGACCGCCTGCCGTTGGAGTCTTGAGTCCTCGTCCGAACCAGGACCAGGACCGCCACCGTCGTGAGCAGTGTTGGAGGTTTCCGAGGGAAATCTACTCTGCATGTCTCGATCGGCAGTTTCCCTCGCTGTTGCAGCGCTGCTATCTTCTTGCATCTTTGCTTCGAACTCTCGCAAGCGCTTCTTGGACACTCGCAAGGTGTCTCCGGAGCCTGTTTGGAACAGACTGGCGACTGACGCCGTTGAGTCTCCTTGTGTCTCTGTGGTATCTTGGAGTGATACGCCGGCGCTTTCTTCCTCAAAAAGTCTCCCCTCGTAGACGCGCAGTTGCTCCTTTGACACTCGCACACTCTTGCCTAAGCCCGTCTGGAACAGACTCATGGCTGCAGTGTCTTGGGCGGTTGAATCTTCTCGCGATGCCTCCGAGTCGCTCTCTTCTTCTTGAAATTTCTCCTCGTAGTCCTGTAAGCGTTCCTTGGAAACTCGGACACGCTTGCCCGATCCGGTTTGAAACATACCAACGATTATATCGTCTGGCTCAAGTGCTGATGGAGTATTTGCAGAGGCAATTTGGCGCGTCCCTCTCACTGAACTGCGTTCGGCATCAAGGGCAGTGCTGTTGCTCCCCGGAACTGCTTCTACTTCACCGCGAATCCTTTGTTCGTAGTCTTGTAGTCGGGCATGGGAGATTTCGATACCCTCGCCCAGTCCAGTTTGAAACAAGCTCTCGACCGTCACGGTTGACGGCACTTGTGCTGCGGAAGAATCGCCGAGTACTGTCTCACTCAGGTGAGCGTCCTTCTCCAGCTTTGCTTCGTACTCGCGAAGTCGGGCCTTGGGTATCCGCATCACTTTACCCGAGCCAGTTTGGAACAGTCCGACGATTGTATGCTCCGTCGTTGGCGATGGGGGTTCCGCTGTACTGGTGTCCGGTTCGACAGCATTCACCGCATATGCTGTGCCAGATCCTTGATAACCATTGCTGGGGGAGCTTTCTTCCACAAAGCATTCATCCGTGTTCATTGCATCATCACGCGCTCGAAGCTTTTCTTCATAGTCCAGCAATCGTTTCTTGGACACCCGGACGCTCTTGCCAGACCCAGTCTGGAACAGTCCAACTACTGCCATATCGGATGAGGAATCTGTCCCGCCATGGATAGAGCCTGTTTGCGCGCTTTCTTCTTCTCCGAGCTTTCGCTCATAGTCACGTAGATGACTTTTGGAGATGCTGATATTCCTGCCGGATCCAGTCTGGAACAAACTCTGCATTGTCGGCTCGGAAGCGGTAGAGTTGCTAGGATGGACCTCTGAAGTATCTTCAGATAGTTTGTCTTGGTATGTACGCAGACGATCCCTTGAGACGCGGACGCTCTTGCCGGATCCGGTCTGGAACAGGCTGACGATGGTACTTCCAGGCGAAAGTGATGTCTCCCGTCTTCGTGTAACTGTGTGACTCTCGTCGGAGACATCGTCGCACATAAGTCTCTCTGCGTAGTCACTAAGCCGGGATGCAGAGACGTGGATGTTCTTGCCCAAGCCTGTTTGGAACAGTCCTGCCACCGTCGTCCCTGGTACCATGGCCCCGTTCGTTGAATCTGACGCCGGAGTATCGCCTCGAACGCGAACAGACGACTCCTCTTGTCGTAGCTTCTCTTCATACTCGTGCAGTCGAGAGCTTGACACATGTACAGCCTTGCCCGATCCTGTCTGGAACAGATCTGCGGCTGTCATACCGAGCGGCACTTGATCCCTTGCGCGGGTGCTCTTGGTGCGGTTTACTGTCGGAAAGCCGCCATTACTATCCGCCAATGTGTGGATCCTATCTAGGTCTGCCATGTTGAAACGGCTAAACTCTCGGATATCGCGTTCTGGATGCAGATGGCTTGCATCAACGCTGTCAATCGGTGCACGCTTCGCCTTGTCTACCTCGCTGTTGATCACAGGAACGCGTTCGCCGCACGAGTCCTCGATATCGGTTGATTCACTCTGGATAGCTGTAGATGAACTCGCACTACCTTTAGCTGCCGTCCCCAACGTCGATTCTCCCGTGCTAATCTGTACGAGCGTCGATGTATCCGCGGATGGCAATGCTGTCGGCTCGATTGCCTGGTTGAGCTCGGTCGGAAGCGACAGCAACAGCGGCGGCAGCGGGACGTCTGCGCGCATCTCGTGCGCACCAATTATCCGCCGACGTCGCTTCCTTGCTGCCCGCTGCGACTGCGACTGCGACTGCGACTGCGACTGCGGTTGCGATAGATATGGCTCGTCCTGACTGCTGACGCTCTTGTGCCGCCGTGTGCGCTTCTCGTCGCAGTAGAGGCGCTCAACCGCAGGGTCTTGGTACAGCCAGATCTCCATGGCCGTGTCGAAGTCCTGCTCGAACACCTGCAGCTGGTTGCTCCACGTTGCCGATCCGCTGCCGCCGCCAGCGCCATTAGCGCGGGGCGATGCCGCCATGTTCACCTCCTCAATACTCAAACCAAGCCACAAAAGTCGACGGCAAGGCTCCCTTTCGGCGGGAAATGAGACAATCACTCTGTTCGCGCGACCTTCTGACAACATGTGATTCAGCCATTCGATTCATTTGTGAATTGGCACCTTGAAGCGACGCGAAGTGTGTTGGCGTCAATCGGAGCAGCGACCATGGAACGACCCACCAAGCTCGATCTGCTACCAGACCTGCGCTCCCACTCACTCACTGCGGCCTCGACCGAGGAGTGCAAGTTCGACGACGTCAAGGCGCTACAAGAGGAACCCATAACGGTGAGCAAACCGCGCTGCGTGAGCCGAGTCGGCTCGATAACGACAACAATCGAGATCGTAAGAAGTGATCGTATCGGGTAAACGACGCTTTCACAGGTGACATTCGTTCTTCCAGACGATTCTACCGTCTCGCAGCAAGTAAGAAGCACACTGTGACTTCGATGGGTTTCATTGACTGGTCAACACTGACGGCGGGAACTGCGTGATAGTTCAAGAAGGGTCACACCGTCGCGGTCTTGAAGGCGTTCCTCAGCGAAGAATTCGACTTTCGACTCGACACAACGGTACAGACACCTAGCGTCAGTGCATATTGTCAGCATGAATCACCTCACTGACGTTTGCTGATGGTGTTTCCGCCCGGCAGGAGCTCTTGCTGAACGACCAGACCATGCTCGACCCTTTCTCGTTGACGGACTTTGCTTCCGTCACCGAGGCGAGCGCCATCGAGGTGTGCGTGCAGCAACGTGTCGACCGGTCGAACAACTGAAGCCGTGCTGCTCTATCCGCACAGTCTTCCCGCCTCGCCTTGACCCAGAGCAAGCGCAGCCGAGGCGTTCGTCGCGGATGGTGGAGATCTGATCACTCGACGACACGATAGCTACAGTACACAATCCATTTCTAAACGGATTTCTAAATGAGAAAGTCGCACGAAGGTGTTACGAACGGAGATGTCGCACGAAGGTCGCTCAAGGATTTTGGCGGTGGGGGGCGGCCAACGAGGGGAGGGGGCGAGCTCTTCGGCCATTCGGGAGCGAACAAGCGGGCGACCATGCCGTACCAAGTGCTGCCGGGTCTCGTGATCATCTCGCTGGCCTTCACGCTCGCGGGCGTGGGCTTCGGCGCCGTCAACAAGCGCGTCGCGCGCAAGGAGCACCAGGTGCGTGCAGGGCTTATCCCTCTTTGGATCGAGAGCCGTTGTCGGCGGACTGACGTCGCTGCGTGGGGTTCGTTCGCTCTCTCGCCGCTGCACAGAGCAAGCTGCAGCTGCTGACGGACTGGGACCGCCTCATGGACGAGCGGGAGCGTAAATTAGTGGCGAGGCAGAAAGCGTTCTCGTCGTAGCGCGCTGGAAGACGGTCCAGGACGTGCTGCCGATCGCTCGGCTACGCGTGTGTCGTGGTCGAAGGGAGCGAGCCACGGGCCGTTTCTGTCCGCGCTCGCCGCCTCCCGTATCGGGCGGCGACGTCAATGCCGCCTTGCGACGCGTCCGTGCTGTCGAGAGACACGCTGCATCCTCTCCACGTCGACACGCGGATCAATAAAGCGCAGAGGTGTTCGGCAGAGAAGGAAGGGGCGAACCGCTCGCTTGTTGGTTGATCTCGCAAGCGCTTGGAGCTGCGGATCGACCCGATCAATTCGCACGCCAGTTCTAGTAGTCATCGCGTTGCTCCTGCACCTACCTATCTACCCGTTGGCACTTGGCGGCGTTGACTGCTGTCATCGAGAACACAACGAAGTCGGGACGTTGACATCACGCTACAGCTTCCAAAGCTGTCATTATTGGCCTCCCAGAGTCAAAGCCACGCTGGCAGGGCTCGTCCATTGTGGCGTTGCGCATGATCGGCAGTGAGGTGCCCTGCCCAGCCCTGCCCGGCAATGCCTCGACACGAAGCAGGCAGCATGACGCATGACGCTGCAAACACAGCGCAGCAGAACAGCAGTAGACTTTCTTGTCGACATTATAGTTTAGGTGTCTAGAAATCCGAATCATCCCCGCCGCCGCCGTCGCCGCCGTCGCCGGGAACCCCTTCCTCTCTCTCGCCTCCCCGTCACTACGTGTCTTTTGCCCGCTCCACCACAAAAGGCCGAAGATCTCCTTTGGGATATACTAGTACAAGCGGGTCACGCCCGCGCCGCGGTAACACACACGATCACGCCCTCGCTCTCGCCCCCTCGTCGTTCCTCCGCTCTCGTAGTCGGCGCGTGCTCATCCTCTCGGCGCCGCCTAGCCCTGGGCCGCGTTCGGGCAGTTGCGAGCCCAGTGGCCGGTCTCACCGCACTGGTAGCACTTGTCCGTGCTCGGGCCGCTGTCCTCCGGGCAGTCACGACGCAGGTGACCCGCCTGGCCACAGTGGTGGCACTTGCGCGACTCGCGCAGGTCGTCAGGGCAGTCGCGGCGCAGGTGGCCCGTCTGGCCGCAGTTGTGGCACTTGGGCGGCTGCAGCTCCTCGGGGCAGTCGCGGCGGATGTGCCCGGTCTGGCCGCAGTTGTGGCACGCGCGGCCGCCGGTCGGGCAGTCGCGCTTCAGGTGCCCGAACTTGCCGCAGTTGAAGCACGCCGCGCCGGCGCCGAAGCCCTCCTGCGAGGGGGCCTCCGGGCAGTCGCGGCGCAGGTGGCCCGGGTTGCCGCAGTTGTGGCACTTGCGCTGGTCGACGTCCATCTGCAGCAGCACACGCACACGCACAGCGCTCCGAGTTAGTCCTCCGCGCACACCCCGAGCCTTGCCTTGCACGGTGGACAGCTGGACCGAGCTAGCCCATCTGGGCTCGCGACGAGCCGCCCGCCACGTGGCCGGATCCCCCACCGCACACATGTGGGAGGGGGTCGACACCGACGCTGCGGCGTGACAAGTGCACACACCTTGCTGCTGGTGAGCTTGGTCTTTCCCCTCGGCTTCTTCCGCGGAAATGAGCCGCAGGGGAAGGCGGGAGCTCGGCGCACAAAAACGCTCAGGAAGAGATTGGTCCGCGTGGGTCCGAGGTTTTTTCGTCGTTCCGGCCACTTGCCGCGATAAAACCTCGGCGAGGCGACATCTTTGACGCGTCAAGACGCGTGGTGGCCTCGCCCGTGTCTTTACCGGCGCTGCATAAAGCCGAGGGCCGCCGGCCGCCGGAGCCTCCGCTGCCACACCTTCGGCGTCCTATCGACCGGTGTTGCTTCCGGCGCTGAACGAGCGTGAGCCTCTGGCCGCGCCATGCCAATCACCCGGCTCACGCGGCGCGCTGTTCCGCCTGCGTCTCGTGCCTGTGCTGCGCCGCTCCAAGTGGAACCGACCATACGAGAGCAGGTCAGCCCTCCCGTGCCACGAATCTTTCGAAAAGCAGTAAATTCCACCAATCCGAGAGCAGATTGTTCGCAAATCGGCGTATTCATTGGCTGATAAAATATTGAATTCAGACCAATCCACGAAGCGCATCAAGCGACTCGCATCTTCAACCTGGCCGCATCCAAGCATGGATACACAGACAGCGGACAACCATCCATCGCGGCCGAAGCAGAGTCCGACACAATACGGCAGCGCGCTTTGTTTGCCGAGGAGAACGACGCGCTGAAGTGAACCAGAGAGAACGATTCTTTACTATCCCACGGAATCACTCGAACGCGCCAGATCTCCAGCATATCCTACTTTGAGTAGGAGCTGTAGAGCGAGTTAATGGGTTTGAACCGGATCTCGCGCAGTATCCAGTGAAGTGATTGACACCAGACGTTCGGGACTTGCCGCAGACTATACAAACTGCATCATACCTAGATACTGATCCCATTATAGAAACCCGGTGCCTGATCCATGTACATGAGATTGTCGCCGTACAAGATCGCCGTCTCGATCTTCCTATCGTCAATATTCACGATCACAAGCAGTACACCGAGTGACTCGAGGCGCGACATCCGAGCAAATACTTGGCCGTAGTCATCGTACTTGACTTGGTGATAGTCTACAGCCTCGATTCTCATCTTGTACTACTCAATGCTGCCGTCATATTTGGACTTCAGCCTGAAGACCCACTTACAGAGCGGCATCTTCGTGACAGCCCGTGATTCCTTGCCAGCGTCGATCAGAGTTCAGATTGAGCTCTCTTGTAAAGAGGCTACTCTGTGGAGCACTGCTGCTCGCCATTGCGTCGCGCCGGGGGTTGTCTCGTACTATAGCTGTGTGGAGCGATGCCAACTATCAGGATGATTTGCACCTTGTTGAACAGGACTCGAAAGACTGCCTCCGTCACTTTTTTCTGCTCAGGGGTATATGCAATCGTCGTATCGCACCAATTCTCATGGACTTGCCTCCACGAACTCGGAATCCGCGTACACCCCGCCACTGTCGCTCACGAACCGCTGGATTGCGCTGTCGAACATCATCTCCATGCGCATTGCACCCAAGAAAGCACTCGAAGTTCTTAGTGACCATGATGACAGATCCTGACTGCCTGTGGAAGTTGAAATGCATCCATTCACACGCTGCTTGGACTACGGAAGCAGACTCACCTCGAAGTTGTGAGACGAAATGTATATTTCCGAGCCATATCACGCTGGACTGTCCATTGTCGAGCCGGATGTTCATGGTTGTCGCACCATCCCTTTCACGAACACAGGGACGCCAGTTGCGACTCTTACCACCGAGGCACGCCTTGTGTCGATCGTTTGGAGCTGTGCTCTCAGAGGGCATGTGCTGAATGCACCCTGAGTCGATAATCCATTTGATTACTAACAGCTATCGGCATCGCTCGCGTGATCGAACTCAAGCAACTAGCAATGCCAGACTCTACTAGTTATCTGCACGCCATCTGGTAGCAACCAGGGACTCGTGGACACAAATTTCCGCGCGCAAAGGTGCCTGTTCCTCACATCCACGTCCTCGTCTACGCAGCTTGTCTGCGAGTGTGCCCAGGTGTTTTGGATAGATTGTCATTACATGACCATCCTGGTATCCAAAAGTGACGAGTCCGTTTGCGTAGTGACACTGGGTTTTCACAGTTCTTGGCCTTGTACGTTTGCTCGTGGTATGTGAACGACCCGAATGCAAACTTGGCGGTCCCATGCTCATGACCAACTTGCGCTTGAGCGTACCGAGCAAGAACGCGCTTGCCTCTCGCTCGCGCACCCAGATATCTGCCTGAAGTCGTTCTCCTCTCGTCTGCGCTTCTCTGTCCTTGTCATCATCCCACAAATCGCCTGGTCAACAAACACCACGGCACAAACTTGGACGCTAGCGAAGATCTTGCAGAGAAGGCAAACATGCTCGATGCATTTGCCGTTGTCAAGGTTGCTGAGGAGGCAGCCAATACGCTCTAGTGAATGGACTGGGTCACGATGGACCAATTTTCCCTTGCATTCTGCGAGAAATCACGCTCACGCAAGTACCTGACGCTGTCAACTATCAGCAACGGGACTCTCTGCGACCGCATGGATGCAGTCGAGGACGTTGTCATCAAGCGAATCCATGAGCGACTGTGCGGTAACCTCCTCAGACTTCTGTTCGACGTCTGGACAAAGGCGACAGCACACTAGATGGCCGTCAACGCCGCGTCGCCGGCGCTGGACAATTCGCTCGTGAACAACAAGCTCCTCTTACGCTTTTCTCTGTTCAGGCACGAAGGAGAGTTGGACTCAGATACTTTTATCGAGTTCTTTGACGACGTTTTGGAGCACTACCATCTGAGCACGTCGCAACTGTGATTCATGTGCTGCCAGCATGCCAATGCCAATGACGTGCTCGCACCGAAAGCACACGTTCTGATGCTGGGCTGCGCAAGACCAGCGCTCGCGCTCCCATTCAGCGAAACGCACTGACTGGAGCAACACCTTCGCAACGATGAAGCGCTTTTTCGAGATTTATGTCAATATTCTCGGCATAGGCGTGAACCTTGTCGACGTTATCCAGATGCCACGAGATTAATTCAGCTCAGCATGGTGCTCACAATGCTCAAGCAATTTGAAGACGTGAACAAATGATGTCAGTGAAAAAAGTGATCGAAATAAGCAGAAGCAGGCAAGATGATGGCACTAGACGGAGTCCGCAAGCTGTTCGACGGAGCGACGGTTCACTACGCAGGAATATCGACCTATCGCAGCCGCTGTGCGGTTATAATTCACTCTCCCGTCTTCTATGAGGCAGTGGCGAAGTTTTCCTAGGAAAGGACTCCAAGCTCGCTCTGACGGAGAGAGATCAACTCAGCCGCCTTGAACGACCGACTGTCAGCGCTCCCAGCACTGACGATGCTGACGAGTCCCTTGCAGACATGATTTTGAAGGCTACGGAGAAGAAACAGTCAAGATGCATCGGCTTGCAGTGGATATCAGCGATGTTCAGTGATGTTGAACGTCTGTTCCCGACTGCAGGTATCGTCTTCACCGACCGGTGCTGCAAAATAAACCAATATATCAGGAGACGCTTCTCCTCCTCAAGCACAACTGGACGTTGTGGAACTCGTCTGTAGTTGCTGCTGTGAAGGAGAGGTCAAGAGCAACGAAGCCGCGATGTACCTGGCGAGCCGCGTTAGCTCTCCATGCGTCAATTCTTACATTATTGTTTGCTCGCCGAACTATCTCCGATTACAAGTTTATATAATGCAATGACCTCCTTCTTGTCCACATCAAAAGCTCAACTCACGCTATCCAATGCTCGCTCGAGTCAATGACATGGCGGTAGTGCGCTGGATGGAGTCTCACACGCGTCGCAATGCTTTAACGGCGCTGATCTGGAGTACCCGAATACACATTATTGCAACCGATGCATTAAACACAATACAAGTGTCTGAATAGTGAGTGTTTGCGAGTCTGATTGCCGTTTGTCGTGGAGTATACGTATACGTCCGGAAGTGACGATACAGCAAGTATACGTACGATCGAAATTCCGTTGACACCAAATAATTCATCATTTTCCAAATTTGACCTACTCCATGATCATACAAAAACAGACATCAATCAGTGCCGTCCTTTCGACATATCGCCCAGTTTCATTCGTATTTTGACTCTCATATGATGCGCAATGTGCTCCTCCTCCGCTCCTCCGCTTGTCGAGTCAACGCGTCCGTCCACCCGTTTAGTTTAACACAGTCGAAGCAATGCCGCCCGATCGGCCGGCCGATGCGCAGCCAGAGATTGGGACGCTTTGCCGTCGACGGGTCGCGACGACGGCGTCAGCGGGAAGTGGTGACGCCGGCGTGCTGTACGTCGCCGCTCTTGCCTGCGGCGCACGGTGCTCCCGACCACCCAACGCCTCTCGTCACAGCTCGCCTGTCACCGAGACAGTCCAAAACAGTGGCCAGAGCTCCCCGACGGGCACCTGACTTGAACTTTGGGTTTCGTCAAATCTCCAAACCCAAACGAAAGGTCGAAAAGCAAACCATACGCAGGCGCAAAGACACGATATCGGCATCAAAAATCGAGCAACTCGAGCTTTCGATGCCTTGCACTCTCTATATCCTCGCTTATCGAGTTGAATTGCAAATCCTTGAACATTCAAACACAAGAGCATCTGACGCTTGATATATCAATTCCTTATATACTCGATGCAATAGAGATGTGCCGAATTGAAGGACCCAACTGCTCCTCGTGGCTGCTTGGGGCTTCTCCGGGGCCGTGACGCGCCGAGCTGCACCACAAGCTTGTTCTTCGGCCGTCGAGCGCGCCTGGATTGGCCAAATTCCGAAGCGGATCCGCCAATCGCGATGACTTGACTGTCCCGCCGTAGTTGAAGTCACCTTGCGTTGGTGGATTACACACTCACCAAAAGCGAAACTAAACGCCGTCCCCAGGCTCGGTGCCCAACCCGGCGGCTCCGTTTAGCCTCCTTTTGCGCGAGCAATTCGACGCCTCCCGCCGCAAAGAAGCGAAAACACGCCAGCGCCACCCCCTTGCTTACTGGACGCGCTGGCACCGGCCGGCCGCGATCTTTCGCCGCTCACATCGCAATTTGCCGCCGGCGCCGCAGCAGCCAGCGCAGCCAGAGCAAGAGTCGCCGCGGCGTCAGCCCCTCGGTCTCCTCGGTCTCTATCTCCACCAAGCTCCCCAGAGCGATGCTGTCGGCGGGTCTGCGCGCGAGTCTGCGGGCGACGCGCGGCGCGGCCGGCTGGTCGCCGGCGCTCTCGGCCGCCCGCCCGCGCTTCATGAGCGCGGCGGCGCAGGCGCTGGGCATCGACAAGCTGGGCGTGACGGGCGCGGAGACCAAGGTGTTCCGGAACCTGAGCTACGCCGAGATCGCCGAGCACGAGGCGCGCAACGGCGAGGGCGAGTTCGTCAAGAACGGCACGTACACGATCGACACTGGCAAGTTCACGGGCCGCTCGCCCAAGGACAAGTACTTCGTGGACCAGGCGCCGTCCAACAAGCACATTTGGTGGGGCAGCATCAACCAGAAGATGAAGCCCGAGGTCTTCGACGAGCTCTACGCGACCGTCAAGCAGCACTACGGCGGCGCCGACAAGGTGTACGTGTTCGACGGCTACTGCGGCGCGAACCCGGCCTCGCGCAAGAAGGTGCGCTTCGTGACGGAGCTGGCATGGCAGCACCACTTCGTGACCAACATGTTCCTGCGACCGGCGTCGGCGGACGAGATCGAGGGCTTCGAGCCCGACTTCACGATCGTGAACGCCTGCAAGGTCACGAACGAGGACTACAAGAAGCACGGGCTCAACTCAGAGGTCTTTGTCGGCTTCAACATCGAGCAGAACCTGGCGGTTATCGGCGGCACGTGGTACGGAGGCGAGATGAAGAAGGGCATCTTCAGCATGATGAACTACTGGCTGCCGCTCGAGGGCATCATGGCCATGCATTGCTCGGCCAACAAGGGCAAGGACGGCGACACGGCGCTCTTCTTCGGGCTCTCGGGCACGGGCAAGACGACGCTGTCGGCCGACCCGCACCGGTTCCTCATCGGCGACGACGAGCACGGCTGGGATGACGACGGCATCTTCAACTTTGAGGGCGGCTGCTACGCCAAGACCATCAACCTGAGCGCCGAGAACGAGCCTGACATCTTCAACGCCATCAAGCGTGATGCGCTGCTCGAGAACACGTGGGTGGACCCGGAGACCAAGGAGCCCGACTTCTACAATACGTCCAAGACGGAGAACGGCCGCGTGTCGTACCCTATCTACCACATCCCCAACTACGAGCCGACCTCGAGCGGTGGCCACCCGTCCAACATCGTCTTCCTCACCTGCGACGCCTACGGCGTGCTGCCGCCCGTGTCCAAGCTCAGCGACGGACAGGCCATGTACCACTTCCTCTCGGGCTACACGGCCAAGGTCGCGGGCACGGAGCGCGGCGTCACGGAGCCGACCGCGACCTTCTCGGCCTGCTTCGGCGCCGCCTTCTTGCCGCTGCACCCGACCAAGTACGCCGACCTGCTGCAAAAGAAGCTGCAGAAGCACAAGACGTCCGTCTACCTCGTCAACACGGGCTGGACCGGCGGCGGCTACGGCGTCGGCCAGCGCATGAGCATCAAGGACACGCGCGCGTGCATCGATGCCATCCTTGACGGCTCCATCAAGGACGCCGACTTTGTGGCCGACCCCGTGTTCGGCTTCCAGGTGCCCAAGGCGCTCGGCGCCATCTCTCCCAAGGTTCTGAACCCGCGCGAGGCCTGGAGCGACAAGGCTGCGTACGACGCCACGGCCAACAAGCTCGCGGGCATGTTCCAGAAGAACTTCGCCAAGTACGTGAGCCCGGATCACACGGACTACTCGAGCTTCGGCCCCAAGGCGTAGGCGGTCGCGGTCCGACCGGAGGTGCGGCGACCGGAGATGCAGGCAGTATAGGTAGCTGGCGCCGAAGCTGCGGATCTATACAGACAGCAAGACATGCGTCCAATTCGTGAAGTTTGTGGTGTGGCGTACACAAAAGGCAACTTCAAGCAGATCCGCAATGCATCGAGTCCGAACCGAACCGACCACGCCGCTCCTACTCATAGCATTCAATAGCAATTGAGGCCGAGACGGAGAGTCGATACGGCAGTGAGATGCATTTCAACTCGCCAGC